>CM054179.1:112377220-112664720 GCA_028829895.1 Sinotaia quadrata
TTCGCTAGGAACTGTCAAGCAGAAGGACATCTTTGTTCGTTCTGGTTTACCCATTTTCTAATTGCCGCTCAAAGGGCACCAACCTAAATATGCTGTTCAACCAGGTTTGGCTACTATCTCTCACAGCCATACAACAGTTTGACATTTCTGAAAATGTTTAATGCACAGTCCATTCAAGGTTCGAATAAATTCCCTGAACCTGTTGGTAGCCTTGGTCAGTTATGTGTAACCTTATCAGATTATGAGTTCCCATGATATCAAAATCAAAATTATTGACGAATCTGAACAGGAAGAAATGGTGAATGCTAACGATTTAACACTCACTAAACGTAGTGTACAAAGAAATACTGTCCATGTGAGTACATGAGAATGCTATTATGATTGGGATTTAATGAAATCCAACCAATCAAAACAAAATAAAAATACAGGCAATTGATCCATTCGAACGACGGGTTTATTTTTAGTTAGAAATAAAGAAGAACATATATTTTATCACAATGCAGACTGGATGACGTAATAGTGTGTATCATTCGTGTGTGTATATGTATAGAAATATATATATGTGTGTGTGTGTGTGTGTGTGTGTGTGTGTGTGTGTGTGTGTGTGTGTGTGTGTGTGCGTGTGCGTGTGCGTGTGCGTGCGTGCGTGCGTGCGCGCATTAAAAAGAATAAAATAAGACAAAACAACTCAACTAACACAATGAAAGACAGCAACCAGCCATACTGACAGACAATTTTGAATTAAGATAAATAATTAATGAGTCATCATAATTGAAATTGAAACTTTCTCGAAACCGTAACACTTATTCATACTTTTATTTCTTGTAATGCATTTACTACAGATGTACTTGTTACTCACTTCAGTGTTGACTTGTATTATTTTATTTTTGCGACTCTGCGTTGACTGATGACTGATTGAATGATGTTAGCACACTCTCACATAATGGGTATAGTCATTCTTGTATCTCAATGTTCCAGTCTCTCATTGTATTATTACAGCAAACTCAAATTAAAACTTTCATATTGGTTACTATTATCTGCAAACTACAAAGGTGCAAATAGGCCTAATCATTTATGATTACTTTGAGTGTACACAGTTTGTTAACTTGCCTTTAAGTTGTATTGCTTTTTCCCCTATTTACGTTATATGTTTCTTGTACTGACAATAATTAAATAGTACAAAATGTACACTACCATTCCGCATGTCTAGTAGATCAAAAAGTAATGTGTGCTTCGTGTGCAAAGGATGAAATTTCAAAGTTTTGGTTTTTTCTTGACATTAATATGATTTAGAAAATTACTTCTACTTTCTATATTGTTATCTACATGTCTGCAGTATGTAGTTGTTTTCAGTTTTATTCCAGTGCATTCATCTCGCTCCCATTTAGTCTGTCAGTCGCCTGCAATACAATAAATGTTAAAACAAACAAAATTACCTTAACATGTAATCAAATGTAGAGTAACACGTGTACAAACGTACACTTACAATGCACTTTGACGAATACATACATTGGTATAAACGTACACATACACTTTGACGAATACAAACACGCATTGGTATAAACTTACACTTATATAAACATACACCTGCACGAATACAAACATATATTAATCGTGTACACACGTACATTAGCACGTATACTAACCTACGTTTACACATACAAACGTACTTTTTCACGAATAAAAACGTACATATACAAACAAACGTATTTTTTTCACAAATAAAACGTACCTTACACATATACAAACGTTCATTTACATTTATATAAACATACATTAGCACGTGTACAAATGTACATTTACACTTATATAAACATACACTTATACGAATACAAACATACATTAATGAGTGCGAACGTATATTAGCACGTATAAAAACTTACATTTACAAAACAAACGTATTTTATCATTGAATAACAGTACTGTGGATGATTGTGATATATTCACACCAACACTATGAATGACTGTGGTTTATTGACAATAACTCTATGGATGATTGCGGCTTATTCACAACAGTTTTATGGGTGATTGTGATTCTTCACAACAAAAACTATGAATGGTTGTTATTTATGCATAGCAATGCAATGGATAATTTTGGTTTATTCACAACAGCATTTTGGATGATAAACCTTCTGTGGACTCCTCACAAGCCTCGTGGTTTATCATCCAATATAAACATTAGAAGATTAAGATTACACACAGTGATATGATAAGGAGTTAGCATTGAGATATATTAATTTATATTAACAAAAGAAGATAAGAAACTGTTATTTAACGATATGAGAGACGCAGCCTAATTTATTACAAAATCAGGATCAAGACCTGTCTTCATTCAGTGCACTGTCCTCCATTGCTAGAACATAAAACCACAATCTCCTTATTGTTGTATTATCTTTGAGAATTTGCAGTTATCTGAGTTGCTACACTTTGTCAAGAAGGTGGTTGTTCCTACAAACCCCTTTACTCTACAACATAGTCGTGACGTGTGTAATCATTATGACGGTCTTTTCAATGAGATCTACAAGTTTAAACCTTCAACATCGAAAGCTTAAAATGGTGAAATCCTGCAATAATTATTTGCAATTTTTAAGCGTAATTTATATAGTATAATACTTAATGTGAACTCTGAAGTAGTTTCCATATTTCACTACACTAAATCTGAAAGAAAATTGACTTTTAAAATGCATTTCTACAACATCATCAGTCATACTCTAATAAAATATAACTTGTATTATCTTATTTTCAAGGGTTTTAACTCACTAGTGTTACGTTAGTCAGACGGCTAGACTAGCTCTAGTGAAGAGGTGTGGTAAAGTGTGATCATAATGAGTTCTTTATTCACGTGACCCATGTTTACCCCCTTCCCTATTATACTTTATTGGTGAACGTGATTTGGCCTTGCTGTTCCTGTCTTCTCATAAGACTTTCGAGCACGACATCCCAAGGTCTGGTTCATTCATACAACTTACGATATTAAACTGATACGATGAAGATGACTATTTTCCGTCTTTTCGCCACCGTTTAAAACGTAACGATCGTTAACTGTGGTCAAGGCATGCACCAGGCGACTTCGTATTTGTCGGTAGATAAATCAAAAGCTCAGCTCTTTTGATCTCAGTGATCACTTCTCTTTTTAAGACTGCAGCGGTCTTACTCAGCTGACTAGCGGATCTAGATTACATTAAAGTTGGAAGTATAATTTTCGGCTATTTACCACACTATAATTGGATTTCATAGGTACGGGGTAAAATCATTGAACAAATATCTACAGAAGTACTATTGTACCATTTAAGTGCATTGATGGTGCATTAGTTAGATCAGAGTTTATATCTTAATACTTTACTTATGTGATTATCAGTTTATTTGTTGTTTTTATTCTTAATAACAAAAATGTATAATCTTACTTTGCATCTTTTTATTTATTTTAAAAATAAAAATGAAGCACATGCAAAATAAAACAAAATGTACCAGACTTAAAATGAAATTAATCAAATAAAATCAAAGTGAGCCGAAACGGACAGACATTAAGTGGTAAAATATGGTATGAAAAGTATGCTACATAATTTAAAGAAACAAAACAAAAACCTTAGAAATCAAAGAAAGCAAACTAAAGGGTAAGAAACACCCAATCAAAAAAAAGTGGCAAAGGTCATATTTAAGAAACAAGAAACAGAAGCTTTATTCCCGACAGCTATATAAAAATAACTGTTATTTCTAACAATTAAGAATTAATATTTTTCTGAACCTTATGATTCAACTATTGACTGTTAAAGTCTGGAAGTCAATAGAAATGAGTGAAACTTACAGCAAAATAAATTACCAATGCGTTTTTGACCTACCACTGAGTCCTTGACCTACCACTGAGGATAAGGATTGCAACAATGACTTCAGCCAGAACAAGAACAGATATGAAAATGGCAAACTGAAAATAGATAATATTAGATTACATTTGTTGTTGATGATGATTTAATCGTAGATGCTGACACTAACTTAATAATAAATGTTTCACACAAAACGAAGTTTACATTAGATTTGAAGAATTTGACTTCTGTAAGTCTGTACCTATTGATAATCACTAGCCCCATCCAGCACCCCAGCATAAGGATTTGAAATTAATTATTATAATTTAATTCTAAAACCCCGATTTATAGGCTAGCCACACTTCTTTCTTTGCCTCTCTATCAATCACTTGAGGCTCAGACACCCACACCTCTAACAGACGAAGAAGATTGAGAACCGATTCTACACAATAATCTTATTAAAATAAATATGTCACGTGAATGCACAAACATAAAGTGAAGTAACAAGTGAGCATACAATGATTATATCGGTTTACAATCTGTAAACCAGAAAATTCATATCACACAATGAAAGGCTGCTTGTACCTGTAAAAACTTAATCGGGGAACAAATGCTAAGTTTCCAGTTTTATTCCTTTTTAACTCCATTCGTTCTTACATTCAAGTTTCAACTTACAGTTTCCTGCAACAGTATGTATTAGCCTCACACACACACACACACACACACACACACACACACACACACACACACACACACACACATACATACACACACACACATGGTTTACTAGAAACAATGCCAAGTATTTAGCATACTATATATGAGCATCTTAGTTCAAACATTTGTAGAAATAATAGTTTACTCACATAATACCTCTCTGCGTAAAGCACAAGTATACCATATCAATAGCAAAATATATGAACTATTTCTAAGTTCATTCTCTCTCAATCAGTTAGTTAACTCACCATTATGCTAACAGCAACCTTTCGTGACTGTACTTCTTGCCACATCAATTTCAAGTGATCAGAAAATAGAATTCTCCACAGCATGTAAACCTTTGGATTTCACCCCATTGGCTGGTCTTGTTCTCTTAAATCTTAAACATTGGATAATAAAAACTAGTCATCCAGTTGAACTAGTTTGCATTGCATCAGCAATTTCTAGCATATTCCCGAGTGTTTACTCCAACTCTGACACTTACAAATAGAAGAAATATACTGCTGACCTCAGCAGTTTACGAAATGTTCGTGTACAGAAGTATTTTCGAAGTAGTACTAATCACGAATATAATGTTAGAAAATAAGAGCATTATTAAAATAATTAATAAAGGGTATTAATTGCACAATTAATTCACTGAGGGAATTTTGCATCTTGACATTATCATTGTGAGGTGAGAGAACAAGTCTCGAGTCACGCGAAATAAACACGAAATTCGAAGAAAACAAATTTAAATGAATACGAATTCAATCAAGAATTAATTCAAACGAGAACGAGTTAAAATGGAAACTAATTCAAATGAATTCAAATTAAACTGAACCGAATTTAAATTTAAATTAATTAAACAATGCAGAATTTTCACTGAAAGTGTTACTGTGGTCGATCAGGCCGAAAACTAATTAAACAATGCAGAATTTTCACTGAAAGTGTTACTGTGGTCGATCAGGCCGAAAACTAATTAAACAATGCAGAATTTTCACAAGTGTTACTGTGGTCGATCAGGCCGAAAACTAATTAAACAATGCAGAATTTTCACTGAAAGTGTTACTGTGGTCGATCAGGCCGAAAACTAATTAAACAATGCAGAATTTTCACAAGTGTTACTGTGGTCGATCAGGCCGAAAACTAATTAAACAATGCAGAATTTTCACTGAAAGTGTTACTGTGGTCGATCAGGCCGAAAACTAATTAAACAATGCAGAATTTTCACAAGTGTTACTGTGGTCGATCAGGCCGAAAACTAATTAAACAATGCAGAATTTTCACTGAAAGTATTACTGTGATCGGTCGAGCCTGCTGTTCAGTTGTTAAAGTCAGTGACTTCTAAGTGTTATGCTCAAATCTTGCGTTAAAAAAAATTGGAAGTTTAAAAAAATTTCAAATGTTTTAAGATGTACATTCTCAAACCATTTTACCCCTTAGATTTAATATAATTTCAGTTAAAAACAAAACGTGCAAAATGTTTACCAGTAGAAGCAAACTTCGAGAGTTTAAATACGCTCCACAACATGCCAGGAAGGAAGTACAGAAGAGGAAAATGCCGAAGAAAATCAAAACTATGCCAATATCGTTCACAAGAGGGAGATATTTAATCTCTGCCATTTTGGGGATGTTGAACTCTTCTCTGAAGTTTAGAAAAGGACAAATATAAAATATTATTTGTTTGAGCTATATAAATAAAGACAGGTTAAATTGTCAATTATGTGTTAAATAGATACATCCGCCATTAATACATGCCTAAAGGAAACTGATTCAGTTAAAAGATAATTTTTAAAAAATCGAAGAAGGAGGAGGAGGCAGTCACTCGTTATGAGATAAGTATGTTGAATCGTTCTGTACTCATTTACATACTAGTTTGAAGTGACCTTAGACTTTCTTTACCGAGTCACGTGCTTTTCGTACGTATACTAGTCTACTGTACTACGTCATTCTTTCAGATACATGAAGAAAATGTTGGAAGCAGACGTGAAGCGGAATTTAGTTAGCCAAACAGTCAAGCAGGCTTTAATGTCAGCTGACTCTCCGTCATGTCCACCGTTATAAGGTCACTGGTGCGTTAGTCTTATGCCCCCAAAGCCCCCTTCGCCCTTCAGTTTGATAGTGTCTACCATTCTCGTTAAACCTTTTCTGGTTTTCATATAGTGAGTTTCTGTCCTTGCACCCTCTCTCTCTCTCTTCTCTCTTTCCTCTTGTTCCAGTTACTTTATCTATTTTTTCTATGCATTTGCATACGGCAATTATGTATATGTTTTATATGCGAATGTGTGTCGATTTATTACTGTTAAGGCGCTCACTTGAGTATATCGCTGATAGGGATGCTTGTATAAAAATCTGCGGGCTCAGAGAACCTCAAAATTAGTCCTGTCGATAGAATAGCCAAGGATGCCAACTGTTAAAAACATAAGAGCAAACGAAAAATCTTTAGTCTGGCAAAGATAGATAGATAGATAGATAGACAAACAGATAGACTAACAGATAGATAAATAGATAGATAGATAGACAGGCAAACTGATAGACAGACAAACAGACAGACTGACAGATAGATAGATAGATAGATAGATAGATAGATAGATAGATAGATAGATAGATAGATAGATAGATAGATAGATAGATAGATAGATAGATAGATAGATCACATAAATTCACATAGACAATGATAAGTGGACTTCTTACCGCAGTTATCACATTTAGGATGATTAACGCAAGGCGAATGCAGGACAAAATCGTTAGTCTGAATGGTGCAGTGATGACTGGGAGAATATAAAAATAAAACATTTTCTATCACTGCATGTACTATGTATGTGTATATACCACACTACTATTATTACTACTAAAGATAATAACTGCTACTAGTAGTAGTACATGTGTTGCTACTTATTCTATTACTTCTACTATCAATTACCAATTCTGTTTGTGCATCTAATGCGACTTATAATACTGCTACTTCTGCTCCCACACTGCTACTAGTATTACTTCTGAAATTATTATTACTACTATTGCGTACTGCATATTTTACTAATCCCACTCCTGGTGCAACTACTACCGTTACAATTAGTACTTCTACTAAACTATTTTACTTTATTTTACTACGTCTTTTAACACTGTTACTACTATTCTCTTTGAATAAACTATTACAAAGTACTGCTATAATTATTACTAGTAATGTTAATAGGAAAATGGTACATATATTACTAGAACAAGTACTACCACTTTCTTATAGCAATACCATACGTTGTTTACTGGCACTCCAATTGCTACTGCTAATAATAACATACTACTACTACTACTACTACTACCAACACTACTCATCTTATTAACAAAGTATTGAACAGAGTGATCACGAAATCTCCAATCGTCTTATAACAATCATTGACACGTGAGTATTGTAACAATTATTGACACATGAGTATTATAACAATTGTTAACACGTGAATATTATAACAATTATTGACACATGAGTATTATAACATTGACACGTGAGTATTGTAACAATTATTGACACATGAGTAAAATAATAGTTATTAACACACGAGTACTGAGGTGATTATTAACAAAGGAGTCTTAAAATAATTAATGATTAATTAAGAGTATACGAAATAAGTATTAACCCATGAATCTAAAAAATAACTATTAACACACGAGTCTAAAATACTTGCTGACACGCAACTGTAAAAATAATTATCAACACACGCGTCTTAAAATAATTATTAACATACTAATCTAAAAACAAGCATTAGCACACTATTAATTATATTTTTACAAAATATTTTTAATACATGAATCCGTTGCAAGAAACATTACATGTGTGAACGCACAAACGGTTGGTTATAAATGATGTACACACCCAAAATAATAATGATATGAATAATACAAACCATGACAAAGTGTTTATCTGAAGAAATATTTATGGGTTTAGAAAGGTCACGTGAAATGTTTCTTGTTGTGTTTGTTTTGGACGCTGAGTAAGACCTTATATTGCACTAAATGAATTTACATATATAATTTTAGACACGAATATGTATTCCAACATATACCCAAGAAGCATGGCCATGTCTTTATTTTAATGAATTAGTAGGCACAAACAAACATACATATTACTAGCTCCCTTTTAATCAGACTTTTAAATTATTATTTTTAAATATGTTTTAAACAGTTGACTAAAATGCATGATTGCAAGGACTTCCATATTCCTGATGAGTAAACGGGGGAGGGGGGAGAGAAAGAGAGAAGTAGGCTACCCTTTCTGACAAAAATAGCCTACCTGACATCATTTTTTCGTTTGATTTTTCTTCCTCTCCTGAAAACTGAAAATGATTTGGGGCGCGTTTATAGTCTGGCGCACGCGCACGGTCAAGTGTAGATTGCTAGCTGACAATGACGCAAGCAAGACAATGACGTATTAATAAGAAAATTTAATTACGTAATGTGTGGTGTTTCACGAGCAGACCATTGTATACTAGATTTAGTTGATGAAATGTTCTTGATGTTTTGTTTACTTGTTTCTTGTTCTTTATTTTATTACTTGCTTGACATTTTGTTTTATTATCAGTTTATTTATTTATTTTTAAATTATATTTTAGAGGTATATTGAAGTTAATTATTGATTTTAAAAAGGAAATTAGTTGACAATAATACGAAACTAATCAATGCTGTTCACTATTTTTTATTTTAATATAGCTTCATCTTGATGTGTACGTGACTTGTGCACTGTTGCCTCACTTTGAAGTCAAGTGGTTTTGATGTGTACGTGACTTGTGCGCTGTTGCCTCTCTTTGAAGTCAAGTGGTTTTGATGTGTACGTGACTTGTGCGCTGTCAGCCTCTCTTAAAAGTCGTGGTTTTGATGTTTACGTGACTTGTTCTTTGTTGTCGTGTTTTGATGTGTACCTGACTTGTGCACTGCTGGCCTCTCCTGAAAGTCGTGGTTGGATGCGGGGGGGGGGGGTATGCGTACATGACTTGTGCACTGTTGGTCTCTCTTAAAAAAATCGTGTTTTGACTTGTGCACTGTGATGACAAGTTTGTCATCGGACACTTTTGCATATTGCAGACATTTTCTCTCTGAAACAACATAAGTTGCATACTTTAAAACATCTTATCTTCATTCTTCACACGAAAATATGTTTGGTTCCCAAATAGTTATCCAAAGTCCAAACATAAGGGCCACTGATAAAACCAGCATTCTCATTAAGGGATGATTCCGTCTTACCGTTCTTAAATAATGGAGAGAATAAACACATAAAGTTATCCAAAGCATGTATAAACATTTATAATATTAATTCTACAATAAATAATAGATAGATAGATAGAAGCTAAGTACTCTTGATGTTAAACCACTTTCAGCAGTTCTAGAAGTGACAGCATGACACTCATGAGGATAAGTGCTCTTGATGTTAAACCACTTTCAGCAGTTCTAGAAGTGACAGCATGACACTCATGAGGATAAGTGCTCTTGATGTTTAACCACTTTCAGCAGTTCTAGAAGCCGATTGACAAAGTCTTTTGGGGGCCAAACATGTTTAATGCCGTTGAACATTAAAAATGCATTCATAGATGAGAATAAAAGTGTCAATCATACAAATAAGACAAAACTGAACCGAGTTTTGATGATTAAGACTCGTCTAGCTAAGTATTAATAAAAGGAAAAGAAAATGAAACATAGAGAAACTTTGTCAAACAAAATAATACAGTAGAGCAAATCAGAGTTGTTGTTTTCTTTGTTTCTCGTGTACAAATTTACAGACAATAAATATGAGTTGAAATTGCTTTGCGAATGTTTTAATTTTAAAAATGTTACTTTATTCTTTCTCATGCATGTAAACTGATCATTGCAAAATATTCTTGGTGCTCATGTACCAAGAAGGTTTTATTACGGGTATAAGATCTCAAGCCGATGTAAATATGCTTAGTGAAGCAAACACACAAAAATTTACACAATCATACAAGCTCAAACATTATTATATATAAATGTACAACTATAAACACAAACATACAGCCGTATACAGAACAATAACTACACGAAAAAATTACAAACCCTCTTGTTATCAGAAATGTATGCAAATACATACACAGACACACGCAAAATACAATATACACACAAACTGGATAAACACAAGTTACATAAATGTGTGTGTGTGCGTGCGTGAGTGCGTGCGTGGGTGCGTGGGTGTGTGCGTGTGTGCGTGCGTGCGTGCGTGTCTATGTGTGTGTGTGCGTGCCTGCGTGCGTGTGTGTGTGTGTGTGTGTGTGTGTGTGTGTGTGTGTGTGTGTGTGTGTGTGTGTGTGTGTGTGTGTGAAGGGAAAGCATAACTACGCAATAAATATGGGCGAGAAGAAGAATCAGTACTAATGAAACAGTTTCAACATTTTTTCTTTTTTTAAACAAAACTGTGAACAAGAATTATATTTTCTTTTTACAAACTTTATTATTTTAAAGATAAATATACACGACTCAACAAATGAAACAGTTTAAAAGCATGATTTGTCTGAGCAAAAGAAGAAAACGCTAAAGATCAATTTAAGTAATAAGTAAATAAATAAATAAATAAACAAATTAATTATTTAATATAAAACCACACCACATATTCCCACTTCATATAACAAAAAAAAGTAAAAGGAAATTAACAAAAATATTTTAAAACAACAAAATACTAAAAATATCCACCTGAAGACTAACTATAGATGAAGTAAATATATAAAAATATGCAATAATTGAAACGTAAATAAATAAGTTACGACTCATTACACACATAATTAATGATGAGACTTGTAAAAACGATTAAAAAATTTCTAATAAATTAAGTATCACAGCATTCAGTCAGAACCCTCTTTTATCAACGAAATTGACTTCTTCGGAAAATGCGTCATAAATATTATCACAAAAAGAGTTATTATTCTGCAAGATAACCGCATTACACAGGCTGTATGTATCACAAGGCAAATTAACACAAAAAGACTTATTATTTTGCAAGATAACCGCATTACACAGGCTGTATGTATCAAAAGGCAAATTAACAAGCAAGACATGCATAGATCAATATAACTTCTAGCATCATGTTACGTAAATTTTGAAATAAGTAAATTATATGTTCAAATACTTTCATAAAACCTATCAAAATACACAAGCAACTGATTTTACAAGGCGTTTTCCAAACATTTCAAGAGAGGAAATATATCTTAATTTTAAAATTTTAAAGATAAAATTAAATTAAATTTATCTTTTGAAAAATTAAACCGACACTGCAAAATATTAATGAAACTCTGCTGTTTGTAATCTGCAGTGTGTGAATATTTATGCCTTTAGAGTATGTGCTTGTGTAAGTGCGCGTGTCTGTATGCGTGTCTGTGTGTGTGTTGTGTGTGTGTGTGAGAGAGAGAGAGAGAGAATGTAAATAATGTGCGTACCTGGTTGCTTTTTATAATACATACTATAAATCTATATATATAGCCTGTGTGCGTGTCCTTATGGGTGTATTTGTGGTTATTGTGTGTGTATTGTTTCAGTTTATTTTATTATTCCTAAATAAATGTACACAACCGTGTTATTAGTTTGAACGTGTGTTTTTGTAGGCATATATATATTATACACACAAGCAGACATGCATAGCCCATACACACATAAAAATATAAAGTATACGAGTGTGTGTGCATGCGTGCGTGCGTGCAAGCGTTTTATATGTGTGAATGCAAAACATAAAGTAAAATAAGTCAAAATAAGTCATAAAGTCAAAATAACTCAACTAACACAATGAAAGCAGGCAACCAATCATACTGACAGACATTTGTTGAATTAAGACAACTAATTAAGGAGCCATCATAATTAAAACTGAAACTTTCTCGAAACTGTAAAACTTGTTCGTACTTAATATTTTATTTATCTATTGCATTTACTTCAGACATACTTGCTGAGTGTTTCAGTAGAGGTATTTTAATTTTATTTTTTGGACTCTGCGTTGCTTGATGAACACATGAATGATGTTAGAACAATTTGAAGTTATGAATATAGTCAATTTTGTACCTCCAATGGACCAGTCGAATGTTGTTTCATCGGACTCAAATTAAGAACTTTTCTACAATGGCATTCCTCATTATCTTGAAAACTATAAACGTGCATATAGGCCTAATAATTTATTATACTTGAGTGTGCACCGTACGATAAGTGCTTGTTTAAGTTGTTGATTGTTGTTTCTCCTACTCTATGCCACATTTTCCTGTAACAAAACAGAGGTTGTAGGCCTACTATAGCTGCTTAATGTACACACCTATTCCATCGGCTCTAATAGATCGAAAAGCAATGTTTACATCGAATACTAAGCAGGAAGTTACAAAGTGTGTTTTGACATCAATATGATCTAGAGAAATACTAAATTTGTCTCTCTTCTACTTTCTACATGGTTGTCTACATTGTCTGCAGTGTTTATCTATTTTCAGTGTAATGCAGTGCACTCGTACCTCTCACGAATGGCCTGTCACTCGTGGCCGCCTGCAAATACAATGAATGTTAAAATAAATAAACGTACATTAACATGTAATAAAGCATAGAGTAGCCCATGTACAAAGTCACATTAATACATATACAAACATACAGTGACATACATGCAAACATACAGTGACATACATGCAAACATATAGTAAAACACTTTAAAACGTAGACAGTCGATGTCATCGCAAGTGTGTTAGTGGGCATGTATTTGCTCGCGCATGTGTGTGTAAAGTGTGTGGAGGTCTTTTGTGAGTCACAGAGAAAATATGTATTGAGACAGAAGCGTGTTATGTGTGTGTGTGTGTGTGTGTGTGTGTGTGTGTTAGGATCATGTTAGAATGTTGATGTGTTTGTGAGTGTATGTGGCCAGTACTAAAGCAATGATCAAGTGCTTCAGTTACTGTGCTGTTATTACTGCTAGCATAATCCGGATACTCTGCAAATAAAATTACTATTTATCAAAAGGGACAATAGAGTAATCGATAAGTTTTCTATTCAGAACATGCCATGTTCAGCCACTGCACGTACAGTGTAGTGTCTCCATACAATGTTTATAAATAGACATAATGTAAAACATTTTTTGTGATAAAATCAGACCGATGCATTACAAATGTCATTCACAAATCTCTTTTACTTCAAAACAGGTAAACATAAAACTCTCAGATTACTAACAGAATGAAGTGAGAAATCAGCTATTGTTTTGCCGTCATCCGAGATCCGTGAGACGGGTGTTATGGGTGGAAAGAGAGCGAGAGAGACAGAGATGATGATGATAATAGTGGGGAAGGAGAGAAAATAGGTAGGAGATGAGTGGCAGGAAAGGGAGGAGATAGTTAAAGAGAGAAAGAGGGAGATGGAACTTGATAGAAGGAAAGAGGACAGTGGAGATAGTGGAAACGAAAGGTCAGTGCAGATAGTGAGAGAGATAGGTGGACAGTGCAGATAGTGAGAGAGACAGGTGGACAGTGGAGATAGTGAGAGAGACAGATGGACAGTGCAGATAGTGAGAGAGGTGGACAGTGCAGATAGTGAGAGAGACAGGTGGACAGTGCAGATAGTGAGAGAGACAGGTGGACAGTGGAGATATTGAAATATAGATGACAGTAAAGATAGTGAAAAAGAGACTATAAGGGAGATACTGAAAAGGAGAGGAGGACAGTGAAGATAGTAAAAGAAACAGGAGGACAGTGGATATAGTAAAGAGACAGGAGGACAGTGGAGAGAGTGAATGAGAGAAAAATGACGGAGAGAGGAAAGAGATAGTAAGGAGAGAAAGGGGAAAAAGGGAGATGGAGCGAAAAAGAGACGTCGAGAAATAATTAAAAAGAGTACACACCTATCGGCGAGATCAAACGGGCGAAACTTTATTGTTGACAGCGATTGCCACCGCAAAGACGACCTCTATCACCTGTCACGGTCATATAAGTATTGAAACATGGCTGCATATATCATTTTTAAAAGTCTAATGTTACCTACATCTAAATAACTGTATATATCATTTTCTAAAGTCTAACACCTAAATAACTGTTATAAAGGGTACGATTCCTGACTCCTGTAAGATTAAAAATGTTTGTTTGAAATTGGGTTTTTCCTCTACTTTCAACTTTAGCTAATTTTATGGGCCAGCAAGCTAGAGACTGAGAGTGCAGAAAGATATTTTTGTTCTGAACGGTAGAGATATATTTGTGAAAGGCAGAGCTACATATGTGAAAGTAGAAATACATTTGTGCAAGGTAGAGGTATGCTTTTGTGAAATAATTTGCATAATTTCAAATTTAGAATATTTTGATATCCCAAAGTGAGAAAACTTTCGTTTAAATCATTACGCCCGGTACTACATTTACAGTTATCTTTCCTTGCATTTTTTTTTTTGGTGTGTTTTTTTCTTTTCTGACACTACACTCGAGCTGGAGAGACACGTCAAGTAAAAATAGGTATGTATATTTAGATCCACTGAACCCTGAGACACGTCAAGTAAAAATAGGTATGTATATTTAGATCCACTGAACCCTGAGACACGTCAAGTAAAAATAGGTATGTATATTTAGATCCACTGAACCCTGAGACATATTAACATTGGCTGTTGCGGCAATTGCTTTGACGAAAATTTCCCAGTGTCCCAAAATCATCTTGGAAGTGTCAAGAAGAAAAATAATTATGAATGTTTAGATCTAGAGAACCCTACTGAGGCGTGCTAATGTTGCTTGTGCGAAAATTTACAATGTATGATGGCATATTACCCATATTAGGAGCACATTACCAGTATAATGAGCATATTATCTGTATGAGGAGCAATTAATCTGTATGAGGAACACATTACCTGTATAATGAGCATATTATCTGCATGGGAGCAATTTATCTGTATGAGGAACACATTACCTGTATATTGAGCATATTATCTGCATGAGGAGCAATTTATCTGTATGAGGAACACATTACCTGTATGAGGAACACATTACCTGTAGGAAGCACAGAACGCCAAGTACGATTGCGGCGATAACAAGCTGACTCGTCGCCATCTCCAAGATTTTGTCGTAACACCCCTGAGGAATAAAAATGAATACTAATTATCATAATGCTGTAACACCTTCAGGAATAAAATGTACACTAATTATTAAATAGCATAACACCACTGAGGAATAAACACTAATTAATTATCATAAATGTCGTAACATCCCGAATTTCGTTGTCAGAAAAGTAGCAAATTGCCACGCATAGACAGATCACCCTTACAAATATTTTGTGAAAGCTAGAAATTGTTTCTTTAGTATTCCTTTATAATTATCCCCTTTATATATTTTCTTACTTCCGTATTGAAAGGGAAAATTGTCTCATTGGTAATTTATTGTTTTCTCAGGATGGTCATTGCTATTTATTATTATTGTCGCTAATAGTGCTGTTGTTATTATTGATTCTGTCGATTCTGACATAGACGTGGATGGCTTGTTAATTCTGTTATAATTGATGCAGCTGTAACTGGTGTTGTTTTTATTTGTTGATGTGATTTTTTTTTTAATGTCGCTATTAAGCGTGCTGTTGTGGTTTCTCAAATTGATGTTATGACAAGTCTAAAGTTACAGGCGCTCTTGTTATCAATGTAAAACATTTGCACCAATGCATAAAGCAGCAGTACCAATGTGTAAAAGTTGTATCGATACGTAAAACGGTTATATCAATGTATGACATTGTTGTGCTAATGTATAAAACAGTTCTACCAATGTGTAAAACAGTTTTACCAATGTGTTAAGCAGTTTTTGTGTAAAACATTTGTACCAATGTGTAAAGCCATTGTACCAATGTATAAAACTGTTGTACCAATGTGTAAAGCCTTTGTACCAATGTATAAAACTGTTGTACCAATGTGTAAAGCCTTTGTACCATTGTATAAAACCGTTGTACCAATGTGTAAACAAAGGTGTACCAATGTATAAAACAATTGTTCGAATGCGAGACAGAAAGTTTACAGAACACTTTTAACCCCAGTTCTTACCTCTTATATCGAAAAGAAAAACTGATGTGAAAATAAAAAAGATATGAACAGTACTAGGAAGTTGTTTGCATCCTTACAGGACTGTCAATAGTAGAGAATGTGGGAAGGGGCGGGTCGTGAACGAGTAAAATGCTTTTTGTAGTCGACAAGGATATGTTCATATTGTAATTTGTTAATTTTTTGTCCGTGGATGAAGACAATTTCGTCTTTCAATAAAAAAACATCTCTCTCTTTAATATGTATACTTAAGGAGTGTAGTGTGTTGATAACATCTCTGTCTTTAATATGTATACTTAAAGAGTGTGATGAAATGTAAGTTTTATTTTTACTTTACCAAAGTCTACTAGGTGAAGGGGTAAGGAGTTATGGACAATATCAACAAATTTGCTATTTAAACAGATCAAAATTTGTTATATCTCCCTCATACACGCGTGCACGCATGCGTATACACATATATAAGTTTACCCACCTAAAACATCGAGGTTTGCGTACTGTTTGAACAGATTTACAGATTTGCTTATCAAACTTAGTCCAAAATTAGTTTGTTTTTTTTATCTCTCATACAAACACATACTCATACTCATACACAAACATACTCATACTCATGCACACATATTCATACTCATACACACACATACTCATACACATACATACTCTTTCTCATGCACACGTATTCATACTCATGCACACACGTATTCATACTCATACACACATATACTCATACACATACATACTCATACTCATGCACACACATATTCATACTCATGCACACACATACTTATACACACATACACATACTCATACACACATACACATACATACACATACTCATTCTCATATACACTGCACATAAAATAAAGTAACTATTATTAACATTGCAATTATTGCGATTAAGGGAGAAGGGGAGAGAACGCGTGTTCAATTTAAACATATAATATTATAAATCATTAAATCCAAAACTAGATATTTGCTTATGAACGGTTATCGCGCTTGCTACAAGGCTTTTGAAGTCCAGAAAAACAAAAACAACTGCCTCATAGCAGATCTAAACAGGACGTGCTGTATTTTGTGTTCTAGTGGGACTATTTTTTTTTTTTTAATGGAACGCTGAATAGAACAGGTGATTTTTTACCAGTTAATTCAGGCGTATGTAATTATTAGTTACTTTAAATACTGTCTGGTTCAGTGTTATGACAAAAAGAAAAGATTCAACAGCATTTATGCTAGATGTAAATAGTCTTATAATATGCTTGATAACTGCGAACTGTGGTCAGGTGACTTATGGTTAGAAAGTGATTGGGTGATCCTCGTGTAGCGTCCATTGTAACATTGTAATTTAAAGTCAGATTTGAATCAGGTGCGAATATATACAACTAAAAAAGTGTGTGGAGGGTAGGATGGGGTAGGTATTATAAAAAAATCCAAAACAACTGAAGTGAGTGCTGTAATAAAAAAAAATGACGGCAATTAAAATTTGTTTTAAACTGGATGCGAAAGGTACTGAATATATATATATACGTTGTGAAACAAATGTGCACAAGGGTGGGTGGGTGGTTTGAGGAGGAAACCGTGCTTAATAAAGAGTGACACTGACAAAAGCAAAACAAAGGTGACTAAAGAACAGTTATAAAAGGTTTTCAGAATGTCGCAAATTTGTTTCTCAGAACGATATAGCAGACTCCAAAGAAATAACTTAAGGTTCATTCACTCTAACCCACTACATAAACTGAATTCAAAGAAATACGAACGTATCAGCTTTACTTTATGCAAAACCATTTACCCACTTCGCCACCGTTACTAGTGCAGAACATTAAGGGTGTCTAAATCATTGATCAGACTTCAAATTTGTGCAAGCTTATTAAGCACATATCACACTAAACATCGCGGTGTTTTGTTAATGTCATTGACATATTGGTAAAATGGGGAACATTGACATGAACTGTATAAAACAAAAGATAATTAAAGGTGGATAAAAGAGGGAGATTAATGCCAGATTTTAAGTGACAATCACCTGATAAATTAAGGTAGATTATTGACTGAACAAAAATAATTATATGGTCATTAGCGCCAATTTTTAAAACGCCAAAACGTATAGTATTAAAACTATTTTTCAATAGAGGTCACTTACAAAATGCGCATTTAGTCTGAGGTCATTAAGAAGTCAGCAATAAAAAAAATATCACTAAAGGGTCACAAGCGTCACCTATAAAAACGGATCACAAGAAAGACAACAATTCCAGATTTACGATTAATAAAGTGAGGACATTAATATCAACCATAAATACAAAGATGTGGGAACAGTAAATCAATAAAAATAATAATGACACGGGGCTTAACATCATTACAAACATAATAGTATGGGGTCATTAATGTCAGCTAATAGAAAAATGATCATTTGAGGCTCGCTAACGGCAGTCTATTGGAAAATAATATAATACTGACAGTAGCTTCAGAATTTTTTTTTTTTTTTAAAGCGATCTAGGTCATGATCGTCGTTTATAAAACTAAAAGTTTCGCCAGGGGGCGCACGAGCACCACAAACATCCATCTAAGATATCTACGGCATCTGCACGTGATACAGTGGCAAGACAAGTGAAACACACTGAAAAACTCAAGCTTTAATTTACTATGCACGCGCACGTATGAAAGATAACAAAACATTGACTTACTTGTGTGTTATAGTGTTTTGAAGAACCATCCGTACATTCTTGTCGTTCGGCATTTGTCCCTCCATCAATAATTGATTTTTGACAACAACTTGCCGGTTTTATCGTAAAATCCGATGGACCTCGAATGCCGCAACAGTCCACCTGTGAAGGAAAACATTAACAATATATTCTTGGAATTTTTATTTGTTTCTAGAATTCTAGTATACTAGATTTTCTGCAAATGTTTATTTTTAAACGAATTGCACTCAGTTTGGTTGTTAGAAGATATAAAATATACTTACTTATTTACAGATTTCATAATGAAGTTTTAATGAAAAATATAAATATTAATTAGAGCACTTTCTTTGGAATTGGAATATTGAAAGTTTCCTCAGAGTAGCAATATCGTCATGATAATGATGATATTGATGATGACGTTGATGATAATGATAATAAAACATGTTAAATCCATAAGTTCTATCATTACATTAAAATAAATTGCATAATTAAATAATAAAAGGAATAAAGAACATTTCTAAATCCTCTTCTAAGTTCTAAAACTTAAGGAAAATAGGAACCATCATTGAAAAAAGAAAGAAGAATTTATGTGGATAAAATATTAAATTTTAAAAAATGACTAAATATTCATTTTTCGTCTCCTTCTTTCAGTATGACCCTCTCTCTCTCTCTCTCTCTCTCTCTCTCTCTCTCTCTCTCTCTCTCTCTCTCTCTCTCTCTCTCTCTCTCTCTCTCTCTCTCTGTCTTCTCTTTATTTTCACCAATGTTAAAGCGAAATTGGATATATATCACAACAAATGGTCAAGTGCTGCATTTGGAAGTGTTAGATATTGTTTTTGTTTTATACTTAGTACTGTTTTGTGTATTAATAACTATTTCAGCATATATTTTATTAACCATAATTCTGTATTAAATGTTGAAGATTGTTGATATTTCATACCGCTGTAGTATTATTTCCGGCTTTGCAAAATGACAAAATCTGCTAACTGATAGGTGTGCAATGGATCAACGGTAAGCAGAAAGCTGCTTGATCAAAGCATGGGTTTAACATCAGGCAACAGTTTATTTGTGTTTCAACCTACATATCATGTCTTAATTCTAAATTAATTTAATGTAGCAACGCAGTGGATTTCCATTATTTTATAATAATAATAATTTTATCAGCCATGTTTTATAAGTATATAGTTAACTCTTACGATCATTTAAAGTACTATTTTACATCAGATAATTTTTTTCTATTAACATTTGACTGTCATCTTGTACACATTGATTTTAATAACACTTACAGCAATGAGTACTTTGTTTTCATCACTCACGATAACTGCTTTAACCTAAGACTATAACGGTTCAAATTTTAATTCATTTGTAACAGTCTATTTATTATCTATATCTATTATCTACAAATAAATGGCTGACTGGCAAATTCAGTACTTGAAGTTTAATTTCTACTTTGCATGCGACTAGATTTCAATTTCATTAATTAAAACTAATCAGTAAAATAAATTATTGCACACATATTTGCATACAGTCTTTTGGAACAAATGTTTTTTCACAGTTGAAGCACATATATTTTAATTCGTTTATTTTTTTTTGCATGAATGTTTCAATACAGACTTTTAGTAGAAAGATTTCTGCATGATGGACTCAAACTATTTTTAAAGAATGTATTATGAGCACCATTTCTGTGTTTTTGAAGTTGCATAAAGTTTAATAAATATAGCTGTGTCGCACCTTTTCCAGTTGGTTCATCTACAAGTGATATAAAATACATTTTTATTTTAAACTTTCATAAATAAAATAATCAAGTATGTAACGTTTCCTAGCTGGGACGTCCACAAGTGACAAAATAATTCTTAATTTGAAATTTCATAATTAAGATATTTCATGTAACTTTTCCTAGTCGGAACACATAAAGTGACTGGGGTTTTGTTTTTGAATTTTTAGAATTAAGATAAATCTTTCAGATAAATTTTCCTAATAGGTACATCTACAAGTGATATAAAATTTGAAGTTTCACAATTAAAATTATCATTGATGTAACTGTTCCGATTTGGAACACCTACAGGATAAAAATATACTTTTTATTTTGAACTTTCAAATCAAGACAATCTTTCATTTAACCTTTCCTCGTTGGAACATCTACAGTTGACATAAAATATACTTTTTATTGTGCACCGTCACAATTAAGATAATATTTGATGCAACCTTCCCTATTTGGAAGATCTAAAAGTGACATAAAATGCGTTTTTTTTTTAGAACTTTCATAATTAAGACAATCTTTCATGTAACCTTTCTTAATCGGAACATGTAAAAGTGACATAAAATACATTTGTTTAATTTTGAACTTTCATAACTAAGATAATCTTTGACTTATCTTTTCCTAGTTGGAACATCTACAAGTGACTAATATATATACATTTTTTTAAATTTGAACTTTCATAATTAAGATAATTAAATGCAACCTTTCCTATTTTGAACATCTACTAGGGATATAATCATTGATATAACTTTTCCTAGTTGGAATATTTACAAGGGACATAATCATTGATATACCTTTTCCTAGTTGGAATATTTACAAGGGACATAATCATTGATATACCTTTTCCTAGTTGGAATATTTACAAGGGACATAATCATTGATATAACTTTTCCTAGTTGGAATATTTACAAGGGACATAATCATTGATATAATAGTTGGAATATTTACAAGGGACATAATCATTGATATAATAGTTGGAATATTTACAAGGGACATAATCATTGATATACCTTTTCCTAGTTGGAATATTTACAAGGGACATAATCATTGATATAATAGTTGGAATATTTACAAGGGACATAATCATTGATATAATAGTTGGAATATTTACAAGGGACATAATCATTGATATACCTTTTCCTAGTTGGAATATTTACAAGGGACATAATCATTGATATACCTTTTCCTAGTTGGAATATTTACAAAGAACATCAAATACATGCAGGGAAGATCGGCATTCTTGTGATTTGCTAGAACGTGTATTAAAAATGGCAGCTAACATTCTTTAGAGGAAAACATACGCACAACAGTCTGAAACAAACAGAAAGTCTCAAAGTTCATACCAGATAATTGAGAATGTTCATTGCAAATGTTATGGCGTCAGTTTTGTTCGCATTGAAGCTGGAGCTCACTTCATCTCCTACTGTTTTCTTTACTGTATCATGAAGCTGTAAAATAAATAAATAAACATAGCAGTAGAGGAAGTAGTACAAGTATTAACAGTAGCAATAGTAATCATCAATACCATTGTTATCATCATCGTCATAACAATAAAGATAGTAGTAGTAAAAAAAAAATTAATGCAAGCGAATAAAATTATTACGTGTAGAATCATACAAGTTAACAAATTAAAATTACAATATACGTTTACGCTTATGTAACAACTTACAGTTCCATATTTTTACACAAAAGACAACTCCTCTAACTTACATTCTTTTCTAACCGAGCAAATATATTTTTACTCATTATATTACTACCCCTAGATGATGGACTTTTTAAATTACTCATTTACATGCATCTATCTGTCTGTCTGTCTATCTATCTATCTATCTATCTATCTATCTATATCTATCTATCTATCTATCTATCTATCTATTTTTATATTTATAAACTAATACAAACAGAACAGTATCCACCAGTCAGTGATAAATATTAGATTATTATTGAAGTTTTGTATTTATTATGTCTACGCAGTATCTAAATTTTTGTATTGTTGTTTCAATGTCATGTGTAGTGTGGTATGTGTATTATAACATTTATATCATATTGTTAAGAACAAATTTTATTTATTTTTAGGGTTCATCCACAACTTCTGTTATATTTTGGAAGGAGATTTCTAGAACTGTAGGTGATGGGGAATATGTGAAGAAATAATCAGACATAAAAGAAATTTTGTGTGGATGTCTCATATAGTATTAGGGAGGTCGTGTATTAGGTCAGCTGTGAAGAATATACTTATACAACATTTAGCATTGGATAGAGTGTGTGTGTGTGTGTGTGTGTGTGTGTGTGTGTGTGTGTGGTGTATGTGTGTGTGTGGTGTATGTGTGCGTGTGTGTGTGTGTGTGTGTGTGTGTGTGTGTGTGTGTGTGTGTGTGTGTGTGTGGTGTGTATGTGCGTATGTGTATGTGTGTGTGGAAGGGTACCCTATCATTTGACTTAGTCCACAGAAAGAAGTGTACTATACTATACGTGTTATGTTGGAATATAAATCCTCAAATCGAAAGGAATACATAGGAGAAAAAATACCAGTCACAAGTGTGATAAAGAATTAAAAAATGTAATCAGTGTAATTCTCCTTCTAGACCAGTCTAAATACAGTTTTATGTGGTTTAATCTAGATAGAATGGTTATTTGCTTTTGAGTATGTAGAGTGTATTCTAAGTAATTTTTCAGGTTGGGCAGTCGCTTGAACGTGAATGATAGGAGATTAGTGTCGGGCATTTCTAAGTGCCAACAGATTTGTGACGACACACTCGAGTACGTATAAGCGCTGTTAGACACCAAAGCTTTGGCGTGTGTTTAGATCTGTGGTCAGGCCCATTGTTGTGTGCTAGTCTTTGTGCATGGGCGTAAATTGATATGTTGGACTTGAGTGAATGTATGATATTTTATTTGTATGCAAACCTGTGCCGTTGTTATCATCCTAATTATTTTGTTGGCTGTTTGAAGATTGTAATTTCATTCTTTGTATTAAAATTGTTGCCTTGTGCAATATTAATTTTATCTGCTTGATGAAACACTTTCCTATTGTGGATAGAGTGATGACTAAGAACAGTTGTGACTGATAGAACTCTCGTGTAGATATTTTTTTCTGTGTGAATGTAGCAAGCAATGAATGACTGGATGAAAGAGACAGATGCCTTTTGTATATTCCTCATTTGATTTTTTTGTAACATTTATGTAATCTAGTCATGAATTTTATGATTGTTCTTATGATTGAGTATTATTGTTAAACTGAAAATTATTTTCCTATGTCTGTTTATAAATCGGGAATTGTGTTTGATGGGTGGAGGCAGCGTCATTTATTTTTTCTTGATCATGAACAGCAATTTTAATAGGGAGATTAGCCTTAAGACACAGTGAATCTAGATGTAATCTGTGAGGTTAATAACATGTCCCATTTCTAACATGCCAGAAAGATCTGATGTGGAGTAGCTCCCAGTATTGTAAATGGATCTTTGACCCAGAAGAGGGTTACAGTGCCAAACTTTAAAATTAAACATCTCAAAGCAAATGCAACGAACACAAATTAAATGATACAATATGGTACAAAACGTATGCTACATTATTCCAAGAAACACAAAAACGAAAGAAAACAAAAACCATAGATACGGAACGCAAGGAAATGAGAAAAATAGAATGAAAAAGAGGAAAGCAAAATTTAAGAAACAGAAACGTTACGCCTAACAAAAATATAAAAACAACTAACCGATATATAAAAAGAAAGTCATTTATAAATAATTATTCCTCATGAGTTCAACCAGGGAACTGTGAAAGTCTATTGCAGCCTTAATTCATTTTTCTGTGGAACTCGTCAGCCATTAGTAAAAAAAAAAAAACTCAGTAAGATAAAGGAGTGAATTAATTGCCATATCTCTTGACCTACCACAGAGTTCTTGGCGAGGAAAAGGCCTCCAATAACAGCTTCAGCGATGACAAGAACAGACAGGCTAATGGCAAACTGAAAACAGATGATTTTATATTATTTATGTTGTTGATTTAATTGTAAATGTCCTTCCAAACTTATCAATCAATGTGATATTTCTATATTATATTATTTTGTTAATTTAATCGTAAATGTTGTTACAAACTTAATAATACTGTGATAATTTTATGTTATCTTTTTTTTTTGCTGTTTTTGTCGTAAATAATGTTACAATCTTAACTATCAATGTCTTTTTTTAAATTATTTTTTGTTCTTTTAATCGTAAATGCTGTTACAAACTACTCAATGAATACTTCACACGACACTAAGATTATATTAACTTTAGGACATTTCGTAATGTTGTGAGGCGACAAAACAAGACATAAAATGAAAACGAATTCAACACGATTTATAATTAACACGAATTACATTGAACCCGAATTAAAATGAACACGAATTAAAATGAACACGAATTAAGCACACAGTCGTATCATGGAAAGTATTATTGTGTTCAGACAACCAAGATGTTCATTTCTTCAAGTCAGTATATTTAAGGGAAGGTCTGAGGGTGAAAACGTCTTCGCTCTATCTTGCTAAATGTGGTGTCAAATCAATATTTCTTTAAGTAAAACGTCTTCGATCTGTTTTGCTAAATTTGTCAAATCAATATTTCTTTAAGTAAAACGTCTTCGATCTGTTTTGCTAAATTTGTCAAATCAATATTTCTTTAAGTAAAACGTCTTCGATCCATGTTGATAAATTTGTCAAATCAATATTTCTTTGTGTAAAACGTCTTGGTCTGTCTTGCTAAATTCTCTAGGAATGTAGAGCAGGGAAATTCACATTTCAAAGTGAAACTGTGTAATCGTTCGTTGTTAACAGGAGAGACAGGAGTTGTCTAAACTGTGATGGAAACAAAATTACACAAATATATACACACGAACATATGCATACATATTCACGACCACATACATGAACGAGCGTGAGCAATCACGCTTTGCAAATAAACAAACTAGCACTTATTCACTCGCTCTGGTCCGTTTACACACAAGTTCGTTCACGCAAGCACATGCATACATCAACACTACATGCCTAACACACGCACACAGTCGGTAATTCACGCATGCACACACATATCACATTTACCGACAATCATACGTACTAAACCACTAACACAAATACGTGTACACTCATATACATTCACTCACAAGACACACTGCACGCACATTCACTCAAACAGCATGACACATTGAACACAAAATCTCTCTCATACTTATACACACTCAGGCCTACACATAACAGTTGCACAAGAGGAAATTTATGCAAATTCCGCTCGTTCTAAGACGCACATTCATATCAGATCATTAATATCATTTTACTTTAAAACTGAAGTGTGAGAAACTTACCAGTATAAGCAAAATTCTGAACTTGTAACACGCTCCGCAACATGCCAAAAAGGAGATACAGCAAAGAACAGCGCCGAAGACAATTAAAACTATGCCAACCTCATTCACAAGAGGAAGATTTTCGATTTTTGACATATCTGGTATATTGAACTGTGTCCTGTAGTTTAGAAAGAAAGAAAATATAAGATAATATTTGTGACAAATATGTTCACTCTCTTCTTTATTTGTCACTTATTTATTATATCACTTATGAAATATTTATATGATTAAGTTGTGGAGCACTGTATTCATGTTACTGATACTTATGCAGTGAGTGTTCAAAAGTAGACCTCGTGCACTGCACGTTGAAAGTAACATACATGATAATACGTACAAAAAAGGTGTAAAGTCCTAAACCCATACTAGAAGATCGCCTAGGATAAGATCATAATGAAATGACACCGGTATTATTCCTCGTGAAATTCAAAAGTCAAAGTCTCATTGATTGCGAGAGTCCAGGAACCTGATCTTGTTAGGGATAACCGGTTTATCAGTGACGCTAAGCCGCCATGGGGAGACAGGTAATGAGCAAGCCGATCTTGACTGACCAATGGTCTGATGCTGGTCAGCCACCACTGGCCAATGGGAGCTGAGGGAATGGAAAGGGGGAAACCCACGTTGTGGAAAAATAGTCTTTTACCGCCACTGTCCGAGAATCATGCATGCGGTAAAGACGTGTTTTCTCTGCGGTCTTCGTTCTGGGAGTCACGAGATTAACGCCATAGTGTGATTAAAATCAGTTATATAGTCTCTAAAATTGTCATTTTCATGTTTTCTTTCAGCAGAGTAATAATGTGTATTTTATTTTTTACGTATAACTTTGTGTGCTGTCAACTTGATCTTTCATGAATATTGTATGCATTAGAAACACCACGCGATTTAATGTTGGTTGATTTATTTGTAACTAATATGTGTAAACCATTGTTGGAGCAGTGTAGCGAGTCTCAGCAAACAAACTTCGATCTCTGTAAAATATCGTTTTATGATTCGGAGACTTTTTTATCACAACCTTGATTTATAAAATACTGGTTATAATTTAGGGATTTTTCTATTTCAGTTTTCGTCTCTTAATATTATTTCCTTTAATTCTGAATGACTGTATTTGGAAAAGTATGTAACTGGTGAGAGGACACGTGGCCTGAATTCATTGTTTACTTGTTGAGAACTAAACGGTATTCAGTAACTAAAAATATAGACTGAGGAGTTATTAAGGAGAGAGACAGTTAAGATCGGTCCAACATGAATTTCTACACAAGAAAACATTGCCGTTTTACCAGAATTTTTTTTACCGTACTCAATATATTTTCTTTATACTGGTTCCTGTGTTAAAGTCTTTTTTAACTTGTTGACGTCACGTACAGCGCAAGTTCACCTCTGAAGTCATTACAAGGTGTTGTGATCAATTTGTTTGTGAACAAATGCTTCAACTTTCCTTAGCTCATGTTATACATTAAGACTGCAGTAGAAGATGCAAAACAAAGGCTACAGTGACTCAGCCATAGTCTGAAAAAAGATATACTCTAATTGGTCTGTAATTCCAAAATGAAAAACATTCAAAATTACTCTGGAAGTCTATATCAAGAATTCAAAGGAAATTCCAGAACGAAACAACAGATGCCAAACATTCAGGACACCAAGACCTGTGAACACATTTGGAGCAATTCTAATCCGCACACTACCTCATCCAGATGGATTAAGGAGCTGAAAGATAACATAAAGACACACCTCAACAATCTAATGTCATTTTAACCAAGAAAGATATCAAGAAGAAGGTAAGAAAGATGGCAAACTGGAAAATCCCAGTACAAATATTCTGAGTGAAACATCTTACCTCCGTACATGGTAGACTTGCTGAACAACTGCAAGACATTTTAAGCAAAACAGAAACCTTGCCATTATGGATGGTAAAGGGAGAAACAAGCCTGATTATAAAAGACACAAGGAAAGGCACAAAAGCATATATAACTATCGTCCAATCACATGCATATCAACTACCTGGAAGTTACAATCTGGAATTATATCTGACAAAATCATGACTCACATAGAAACAAACAAACTTCTAGCCAGAGACTAAAAGGGTGCTAGTGCTAGACAAGGTAGCAGAGGAACAAAAGTCCAGTTGGCAATTCATAAGGCTATAGTTACCGACAGCAAGAAACGAAGACTACATCTGGAATAACAACAAAGATGATCCACTGATAGAAGCAGTAAAAATGAGTGGACTATTCCAACCACCAGAAACAGACAAAGAAACATGGAAGAAAACAACGAAGCAAGAACTAGCACATACATGGAGGCAGAAACCTCTGCATGGCCAGTATGTACGACAAGCCGACGAAATATCAACAAAGCAATCAACGTACAAATGGTTGAAAGAGGCAGGATTGAAAGCAGAAACAGACGCACTCATAACAGCTGCACAAGATCAAGCACTCAACACCAAAGCATACAAAACGAAAATCATGAAAATTTCAAATGATTCCAAATGTCGACTCTGCAAATCCATGGATGAGACAACAGAGCACATACTATCTGGATGTCAAGTTCTGGCTGGAACAGAATACACCAAACGACACAATGAAGTGGCAAAACACATACATAGAAATCTGTGTGAGAACTATGGCATACAAACCCCAGAAAGAGCATGGATGCATCAACCAGAAGCAGTCACCGAAACAGAAGAAGTCAAAATACTGTGGGACTTCGAGATAAGAACAGATCGGGTGATTCCTGCACGAAGACCAGACATTGTAGTTCTCAATAAGGCCAACAGAACAGTATCAATCA
The DNA here is from genome assembly GCA_028829895.1 of Sinotaia quadrata. Classification (NCBI taxonomy): domain Eukaryota; kingdom Metazoa; phylum Mollusca; class Gastropoda; order Architaenioglossa; family Viviparidae; genus Sinotaia; species Sinotaia quadrata. The sequence goes on from CM054179.1 coordinate 112,406,294, forward strand.
TTGATGTCGCTGTTCCAAGTGATAGAAACATAAAAACAAAAGAAAGAGAAAAAATAGAAAAATACCAAGACCTCAGATTAGAAATCCAGAGACTGTGGAATGTAAAAGCAGAAGTGATACCTATAGTGATAGGAGCCTTGGGGAACATAACATCTGAATTGGAAGACTACCTGAATAAACTCCCTGGAAACCACAGAATCGCTCCACTACTCAAAGCAGCGCTCCTCGGAAGTGCACACATCCTCAGTAAAACCTTGGATCTCCCAGAATCTTGGTAAGATTCCGAGACCTTGGATCACAACCGACAGTCAAGCAGAAGTCGTGGAAAGAGGCTCAATAATAATAATAATAATAATAATAATCTTCATCGTCATTTTGCAAAAAAATGCCTTCCAGTACTCTAACTTTCTGGTTTAAGGTCTGTTAAATCTTTCTGTGCTGAATAGCGAACTAGTTAATAGTACTAATTATGCTAAGACTTTCCTTACTGTGACATACACTAGTGTTAGGCATACTTAGTCTTGTACACTGTGTCACGTACTAGTTCTTGGTATGTTAGTTTTACTGTATTGAGTAATGTTCTACTTTCAGGCTGCGTGCGGTCATTCTTTCACAAATCCCATCCGACAAAAGAAGGAATGCTGGAAGTAGACATTGATCGGAAGTCATTTAGTCAAGCAGTCAGTCAATCAGTCAAATTTTTACATCAGATATCTAACCCGTGTACGCCGCTACTGCACATGTAGGTCACTGGTGCGTTAGTCTGTTTCCGGATCCCTTACTACATGGTAATGTAAGCCATTCTTTGTCAAGTTTTCTATGCATTTCCGGTTTTCATATGCTCTCCCTCCTTCCCTTCCTCTCCTTCCCACTCTCTTTGACTTGTTCCCCTCTTTTGTGTTCCTGTATGCCTGTGTGTTTGCGTGTGTAAATGTCTATGTGCTTCGGTGTGTGCGCATGCGTGTCGACAGTAGTGTTAAGGCGCTCACTTGATTGTGTCACTGATGGGAATGCTTCCCCATAAAGCAAGGACTTTGGGTGCGAAGAACTTCAGAAGTACTCCTACTGCTAGGATAGCCAAGGCTACCAGCTGGGAAAAAAAGCAAAACAAAAGTATAAACTGACATTTAGATAGATAGACAGATGGAGAGAGAGAGAGAGAGAGAGAAGGACAGACAGACAGATAGACAGATAGATAGACAGACAGACAGATAGATTGATAGATAGATGGATGGGTAGATAGATAGATAGATAGATAGATAGATAGATAGATAGATAGATAGATAGATAGATAGATAGATAGATAGATAGATAGAATCCAGATTGATAATTTTAATCACCAAATCAGTAATTAATGTATAACTCACATAATGTTAGCTAACATTAATATGAAAAAATAAAATTAGATAAATTAAGGCGATTGTACTTTATGACAACTGCATATAATTTTCCTTCACAAAAAAATCCATTGTATTTATCTAAGATTGGGCATGAAAATATCATTACTCAGAAAAATGTACTCAGTTCATTCATCAATGCCCGTGTAACGCCGTCACATAGGTGTTCTGTACTCAGCGATATGGCAATGCTCAGGACACTTCACCATGGTGATAAAACTTCATTATATGAGAAATTGTACACGTAATCTACTCAGTACAATAACAATGCTCTTTAACGCCATTTAATAAATTGAATGTTCTCACTAATTGTAAATTAACTCATTACATGTATTTGCCACTTATTGTCACTGTTCCTATGACACGACACAACGTGGACAAACTGTGTTCATCGCAATGAAACTGTTGCGATACAATCATGTCTCATGAAGTCATCAGTTACTGACAATGTTGATATAATGTCATAAAAAATGGTTGCCTGATATTAATTGTTCATGAAATTGTTCCATATAATTTTACATGGATTCGTCATTAAATGTTCATATGATAAACGTCATTACGTGGACCAACTGTGCTCCTCGGAATGAAACTGATGAGATAAAATCCAACAAGATGAAATCATTAAAGTTCTAAACTGGATGCAATATCATTTCATCCATTTGTACCTACCAAAATGTTAAACTTGATATAATGTCGTTACATGCATCGACTATACTCACCACACTGTTAAACTAGATACAGTGTCATTACATGACCGACTGTACTCAGCAGAATGTTATGACTATACTCACCAGAATGTTAAACTAGATACAGTGTCATTACATGACCGACTGTACTCACCAGAATATTATGACTATACTCACCAGAATGTTAAACTAGATACAGTGTCATTACATGACCGACTGTACTCACCAGAATATTATGACTATACTCACCAGAATGTTAAACTAGATACAGTGTCATTACATGACCGACTGTACTCACCAGAATATTATGACTATACTCACCAGAATGTTATGACTATACTCACCAGAATGTTATGACTATACTCACCAGAATGTTAAACTGGATATAATGTCATTACATGCATCGAGTGTACTCACCAAAATGACAAGGTTGACGAGCACAAGAATAATACGTCCACACCCAGTACAGAAACCCATTTTCTAGTCCTCGAAACTGGCACAGTATTTGTTACCAGAAGTAGTTCAACCTTCTTACTGTAAAGAGAAAAATACAATTCAAATACTGACAGATTTTTTTTTTAAATTATGACTGAGATAGCTAGCAATAGTACCAATATATGCACGCTAGACAAACAGCTAACTTTCTCGACAGCTGCATGACTCAATTATTTCCCTTGAAAGTTTTACAAGTAACACGTTGGGCATTAGATTTTTCATTCCCTAGAAGAGACGATAAATTCGTAACCCATGTTGCACAAAATCTGTGTTGATGTTTATATCGTATTAAAATTTAAAAGTTAAACAATAAAATTGATTTAAACATAACACACTGCAGTTGTATTTAAATAAAGATATACATGTACAATAAAACTAAATAAAAACTATCATTTTTCTCACTGAGTCTGGTGATATTTTTTTCGCACGCCAATCATAAAGTGTGTTCGCTCAAGAAAAAGGCCGGGGACGTAGAAAGACACAGTGTTTGTTTGGGACTGAATACGCGCTGCCATCATCTGATATGTGCTAATGTCAATGACGTCACAACGCGTAAATGAATACACGCGCTGACACAGAAGGTATAGATTTTGCAAAGCTTTTGAACGGTAGTTATTCATCCACTGCATCAATTCACTACTGAACTTCAGTCACCTTTTTAATGACTTTAAGATTTTAATGAACAAGAAAAATATAAAAGATGAAGGCAGACGTATAGTCTACAGCAGATAGATAGATAGACAGACAGACAGACAGACAAAGAAAAAATATAAAAAGAAAGAAAGAAAGAAAGAAAGAAAGAAAGAAAGAACATTCTATTAGTATTCAGTCCGCATACGGCTAAATTCTGCTTTAGACAAGAGAGAATACAAGGAATTAAAATAAAATAATATAAAAGGGCCAAGCAAGGGAAACTTTTCCGTTTAAAATTAAAGTACATATTGAATAAACTAATGAGATGAAAGAAAGAAAAAAGAGAACAAATGCAAATGATAAAAAAAAAAAAGAACGAAAAATCATGTAAAATAAAAAACGTGTTAGAAAAACCGATAAAAAATGTTTGGATAGGTAGAGAGACAGAGACAGAGAGAGATAGAGAGAGACAGACAGACAGACAAACAGATAAACAGATAGATATAGACAGAAAGACAGACAAACAGATAAACAGATAGATATAGACAGAAAGACAGATAGACGGACAGACAGACAGATAGAGAGAGATACAGACAGACAGACAGACAGAAAAACCAACAGATAGATAGATAGATAGACGGACAGTCAGGCAGGTAGGCAGATAGATAGACAGATAGATAGATAGATAGATAGATAGATAGATAGATAGATAGATAGATAGATAGATAGATAGATAGATAGATAGATAGATAGATAGATAGATAGATAGATAGATAGATAGATAGATAGATAGATAGAAGTAGATAAGGAAAGATGAAACACTGAGTTGATTCATGTATTTATGTTATAAAAAAACTGTATTCATTTTTTAAAATCTGATTAGTTTCCTAACAAACATTTTATATGTATGATAACACATTTGAACTTGTTTATCATTATCAGGAACTTTCGTGTACTGGTTCAGTTTAATTATTCATTTAATATCCTTTTTCTAGCACAGTGGCGGTGGCTGTTGCCTCGTTTGGAATTATTTCTTGACTGAAGTGAGGGACACTGGTTTTACATTGTAATGACTTGTTTCATTTAATGTTATAACTGGCAAATGATTACAAACACACAGACATAATTAAAAACACACATACACGAACACACCCACACGTGCACAATTGCCCATTCATTCATTATAATGAAATCTATTAATTATTAGTATTCTCCTCACAATATACTCGACAGAATTTGTTTAAGAAAACAAACCAAAAATTAAAATTAAAACAAAACAGTAACATATCATTAATTTTAAAAGTCCACATAAAAATCATGAAACAACAATTAGAATTGAACGGACTGTCAGTTCACACTGCACAAAAACGGACGTACCTGTCTTATTTTCACTGGGAGCAAAAAGTAATTAATGACGTCTCTAGAACCAAAGCTCTGTTCGTGGAACTGCCAGGAAATAAAATGTCTGCGTGAACTTGCCAAGAAGGAGTTTGTCTCAAAAGCTCCACACACACACACACACACACAATACCCCACGTCTCCAAGACGATGAACGAATCACCGTGAACTGTCGTCGCTGGCTCTTACCTTGGTGGGTAAGTGTTTGTCACGAACAATAACACGGCCTATCCTGAAGCCACCGTGTACGTTACGCCATTCCAGGCTTAGCTGTCCGTGTTCTGTTCCAAGATTTATTTGCTACGGTCGGGTGGGCTGTGTTGCCCGCTGTCTGGTCGATGTAGTTATTTTGTAGACACTTGGGGAAAGGAAAATAGTGTACCAAAACTGTTTGCTGTTGTCGTAGCTGCTGTCATTTCTTTCTTCTGTTTTTTATATATATATATTTTTTTTTAGTTTTATGTATGTGCATGTGTTTATATAGTGTTTATATATGTGTTTATACATGTGTTTATATATGTGTTTATATATGTGTTTATACATGTGTTTATACATGTGTTTATATATGTGTTTATATATGTGTTTATGTTTGTTACTACTAATTAAAGTAATATTTTTTCCTAAACATTTTATTTATTCAGTGCAATCAGAATCGTACATTCTTACTAATAGTTCTCCAACTGCAGATACCAATAATAACAATAGTGATAATTAATAATAGCAATAAAATAACGATGATGTAGAATACAATTATATATATATATATTAAATTGTCAATTATAATGTTTGTTTTACCTATCAAATGTACGTTGATAAGGGTGGAAGGAGATGGGGTGGGGCTATGAATGCTTAAATACATATATGTTGAGTATAGTCAATGCGAGAATGCTTTTGCTTTACAGCCATGCTTAAACAAACACGGACCTGACAAAACTGACAACACACTCCTTTATATGCATAAAATTATACTCACACATAAACGCAAGGCCTTTGAAAGTATAAAATTCACTTCATTCAATATTCCGTACGAGTACATTTAAGTTCGTGCTCTTATAAATGATACTTCTATCCAATGAAAACTAAATGCTAGATTTTGATTGGTTTATTTAAATGATACTTCTATCCAATGAAAACTAAATGCTAGATTTTGATTGATTTATTTAAATAACGAGTCTAAATAATCAAAACCAAACTATCGTGCTGCTTACTGTGAATGGCAGGTCCATTTACATGATAAAAGAAATTTTTAAGGTATTTTACATCACAAACTAGATTTGGTTTGTTTAAAAATTCCCATATTTTTGGTCAAAACCCCCAAGGCCGTGCATGATAACATGTCCATGTAGTCATTAGGCTTCATAAGGCCTTGAAATTTTAAAAACACATCCGATTAGACAACAGGCTTCCCTTAACCTCGAATGTTTAAAAGACACATTCGTGTCCAAAGCCTGCCCAAGACCTTGTATGTTTAAAAGACACATCTGTGTCAAAAGCTTGCCCAAGACCTTGTATATTTAAAAGACACATCTGTGTCAAAAGCTTGCCCAAGACCTTGTATGTTTAAAAGACACAGCTGTGTCAAAAGCTTGCCCAAGACCTTGTATGTTTAAAAGACACATCTGTGTCAAAAGCTTGCCCAAGACCTTGTATGTTTAAAAGACACATCCGTTTAGTCAGAAGTCTACACAAGACCTTGTGCGACGTTGAATATAGTTTCTGAAAACCCAAAGTAGCGTTGCTTGTTTCTCTATTTTCTTATGTTGCTAGTTTTGCTCAACGTTTTCTTAGAGGGGAGTGAAATATACCATTCCCCTTTCCTCGTAGCTGCTCGTATTACTATGTTGCAGGACACACCAGCTATATAGACATATTAACTGAGACTATAAATGAATTTGCATGCTTGAACACGCACGCACACACACGCGCAAACACACACACACACACACACACACACACACACACACACACACACAAGGAAGCAGACGGCTGCAATATGTATTAATTACAAAATATTACTCTCTCACAAACACACGAAATGCTAAAGAAATATTTCTGTAAACAAACATAAATAAGTCCTTTAAGAATAGTACACACCTATTTATTGAATAGGCTTACTGTCAGTATAAATATGAGCCTAGACAAAAATAGATATTCATAGAACATGTACACTGCTGTTCTTGGAAGCTTTGAGAGCGATGATCTGGAATGAGTCTACGCAGTGATTGACTTCGTCCATAGTCAATGTGGATCTCGATTTCTGCTTATTGATCCTTGAATAATCTATTGATATGCAAATGCTTTATAGAGCAATGAAGACTTTATTTTTCCTTGACTGCTGCAAAGGTAGAAAGGATTATCGAAGTTCCGTCAGAACTGTGACTCAACATTTCAAGGACTCAATATTAGTATGCAAAGAGCAACTTTCAGCATGTTTGCTTCTTTGATCTATCTATCTATCTATCTATCTATCCATCCATCCATCCATCCATTCATTCATCTATTTATCTATCTATCTATAATAGAATTAATCACGACTACATCATTTTCTTTTATGTACTAGTATCTGAAGTGAAATCTAATGAATGGACTTGTATTCTGCAAGAAACTGAGTGATTGGCGTGAGGTTGTGGGATGTGAAAGCAAAGACGAAAGGCATAGTCGTTATGTGAGAATGCTAGAGCACACCCGGAAGCATGGTCAACAGATATGAATGAACCGGAAAGACTGGTTGGCTAAGGTGTGAATGAAAATGAAGGATCGAATCTAGTGATAATGCAGGCCAAATACAGCATATCCTTCAGTTCACCTTTGCGGACTTTATGTGACGTCACTAGAAGCGAGCGCACAAGACTAAGGACTACAAAAGATACTAAAAATAACGCTTACCACTTATTCCCACTTTAACTGTAGGCTTACCGCCTCCATCTCCCAAACGTGACTTTTCTAGTGGGCCCTTATGACTGATATTTCGATGTGTGTTCTAATTTAAATGTATTTTCATTGCACACAGTGAAATTTTACTATCACGAATTAATGATTTGTGATATTTATGACGTATAGTGTAGACATTTAGTGCTGTCCTTTTCGAATTTGTCACAATGTTGCGACACACGGTTTTCTGGTGTAAGTGAAAGAGTACCTGTTTATTGGGAAATTTTCTTTGTTACACAGTGGAAGTCAGACTAAATTATTTCAATCCTAACTAAACTAGATTAGACTCTGCAAGCGGAATTGTCCTGAATTAGGACCCATGTACATTAACGGGCATCGGTCTGGTAGAGGATTACAATGTCGTAGGTGTCCATCTGTATGACATACACCTACTTCCTGCTCTGTGACAACCTTACTACCTCTATATCTAACCATCAACTTGTCTGTCTATCTAATACATCTATCAATCTTTATTTATTTCTGTCTGTCTTTCTTTCCAAATTTCTTTCCTTCTTTCTTTATTTCCAAATTTCTTTTTTTCTTTATTTCTTTCTTTCTTTCTTATAATGCACCAGTTCAGCATAACTGTCATAATTAATGTAGGCCAGTGTACGAAATGCAATCTACCAATTTAACTGTCGTAATCAGCCTACCATTTCATCATAACTGCTGTGGGCTGTAGGCCTAGAGAGCTCAATGTAGCCTACTCATTCAACATAACTGCCGTAGTCATTGTGGGCCAGTGTAGTCCACCATTCCAGCACAACTGTGTCGAATCAGAGTGCTTTAAATGTATCCAATGTGTAACTGTCGAATGAAAGTAGCTAGTGTCGGAAATGTGTAATATGCAGTCAAAGCATGCAGTGTCGACAGCGTCACATATTGATGCTCACCAGCACACATACACATTCCAGGCTGCTCAAGTTACCAGGTAGTTTGGGGTTTCCAAATACACATGCATTTTCTATTAGCCTCAAATAACAAGTGGAAAGGAAACAAGGGAACCATCAATTACATGAACTATGACATTCACCCTCCCCACATTTTGCCGACATGTTGCCTAACCCAGTAACAGCACTACTTCTCCTTAAATTACTAGACAGCAACATGTCAAAATGAAAATTCACATCAGAGAGTTTGTACTTAATCACAGAATGAAAGTTTATGAAGGTCAAGCAAGGTTAGTACATGTGTTCAGAGCGCAACATTGCGCAACTGGAGCTCTCTGCCGCGGAGAAAAGTCCTGACGCTGAAGTCTCACTCACGCGGTAGTCATGCCAACGTGACACCCCCACCCCCAATTCTCTCCACACACACACACACACACACACACACACACATAGTAACGTAGAACTTCTTGCCATTCCCTCCTTCACCGAAAATGCGATGCTAGCCGGCACACCGTAGCAATGTCACTTCAGTCAATCGCCACATCAAGCCGCATCAAGATGGGTCGTTTGGGCTTTCGTTACACTTCTTTTATAAATTGTCGTTCTCCTCTACAGCAAGAGTCTGTAGTCATCGTGACTAATGTATGACGTCAGAATGCTCAAGGTATTCAGTATTGTGTAGTCAGTGCATTCTCGTAACGTTGTAGCCTAATCAGTGTAGTTAATACGTGTACAGTATTGTCAATGTGTAACCGTGTAACCTAGTCGCCTAATCAGCCACTGTAGTCAGCGCTTGAGTGTAGCCAGTGAAATCTTCTGACTTCGTAGTACTCCAAAGCCTACATCTAGCGAATTACTGTTACTGTCGTCAGTCGGTCAAGTTTACTCTGTGTGCGTATGTGTGTGTTTGCGTGTGTTTGTTCGCACGGAGGGGGGGGGATACTTCCTGCTTAAATCGGCTTTTTGCCAAAATAGAAAGGGGAGTGGGAGAGTGCGGTAAAATGGGTGGAGGCAGAGTTAAGAGGCTCAAGGTACTCATTATACCTGGCAAAGAGTTTGGTGGATTTTTTTTTTTAACAGTTTTATTTATTTTAATGTAATGTTAGGTGAAACTGTTATTTTCCTTTCACTTGATTTCTTTATTATTAGTCTCTACGTGCTTTCTGGTTCAGAATGTGCCAGTATTTGTACTCAGCGAAGTACTTTCATTAACATTGTCTCTATATGATTTCGGCTCACAGTGTGTCAGTATTTGCGCTGAGCGAAATACTTTCATTAACTGTTGTCTCTGCGTGATTTTGGTTCAGAATGTGTCAGTGTTTGCGCTCGGCGAAATACTTTCACTACTGTTGTCTCTACATGATTTTGGCCCAAAATCTGTCAGTATTTGCGCTCAGCGAAATACTTTCATTAACTGTTGTCTCTATATGATTTTGGCTCAGAATGTGTCAATATTTGCGCTAGCGAAATACTTCATTAACTGTTGTCTCTCGTGATTTTGGCTCAGAATCGGTCAGTATTTGCAATGAGCGAAGCATTTTCATTAGTCTCTGCATGCATTTGGCTCAGAGTGTCAGTATTTGCACTGAACAACGTACTCTCATTAAATGTACTCTCTACAGTCTACATGCTTTTGACTCAGAATGTATCAGTATTTTCAGTGAGCAAACTACTTATAGCATCTGCATGATTTCTGGCTCAGAATGTGCCAGTATTTGCACTGAGTGAAGTACTTTCACTAACTGTAGTCTATGATTTCTGGCTCAGAGTGTGTCAGTATTTGCACTGAGTGAAATATTTTCACTAACTGTAGTCTCTCCATGATTTTTGGCTCAGAAAGTGTCAGTATTTGAACTGAGTGAAGTATTTCACTAACCGTAGTCTCCATGATTTTTGTCTCAGAAAGTGTCATATTTGAAGTGAGTGAAGTATTACACTAACCGTAGTCTCCATGAATTTTGGCTCAGAAAGTGTCAGTATTTGAACTGAACGAAGTAATAATCATTAACTGTAGTCTCCACATGCTTCTGTCTCAGTGTCTACACGGAGTGAACTAGAGGTCGCTAAAGACAACAACTCTTTTCTTATGTGTAGGTAACTGATATTTACTTGGTTGACACTGGCAGAGTTTCAGGTCATTCTATTGTTCTACCACTTCGCACCATTGATGTAAAGCAGAGTACAAATAGGTGGGGATTACGGACACAAACAACAGCGAAAACGTCATTGGAATACGCCTCAACAGGAAAGTGAAATACTTGATGAACTCTAGGCTTGTACTGAAGGTTGAAATGCAAACAGAAAAGAAATGAGCTCCCTGGGTAGAGGTAAAGGAACAAAAATAAAAGGGAGTGTACTTAAGTACGAATTAAATCTTGGACGAAATATTATGTTCACACCAAGTATATTTGTCTTTTATCTACTTGATATATGTTGGTCATCGTAAAAGTAATTGCTATGTTTGTTTCTTATTTGTTTTGTTTTATTTTTAATATTAATTCCTATTTGCTATAACAGGAGATAGTAAGGCAGTATTTCGATTTTCTTTTGTCTAGTTTTGTCTCTTTGGGGTGGGTGGTGTCGGTGGATCGTAATCTATGTAAACCTACCTTTTGTCTCCATGCATTTTGTATTTCTTGTTATCCTCTTTAGCTTATCTTCAAGGAAATTATTGTTTTTCTATCAAGTGTGCATTCAAAGCACTTAAGACATTTTTACTGTCCTCTTGAGTATTCAAAGCACTTAAGACATTTTTACTGTCCTCTTGAGTATTCAAAGCACTTAAGACATTTTTATTCTCTTGAGTATTCAAAGCACTTCATTATGTCTTTTTATATATGCAAAATATGTATTCATAATAAATGCTAAGTAGATGTGTTGTCTGGCCTGTGCATGACACACTTCTATGAATTTTTTATTTAAATGTGTTTTCATTTTCATTTTAATTCTCTTAGTCATGTTTTTATAATAATCCCTTTAGGGTCTCTTATTTATTAAACACTGTAATCCTAGTATTTAAGATGCCTTTCAATTAAATTAACTTGATTTCGCAGTGCGAAGGCCAGAAAATCTTTTTTTCTATTTAAAATTAATTTCACTCTGTCATCACAGTAATTACTAACGTCTTTCCAGACTTCTATTCCGTGAATTAATTACAGTAACGACATTTAATTTTCACTGGTTGTCCAGCTATGGTCTTTACAGACTACTATTCCGTGAATTAATTACAGTAATGACATTTAATTTTCACTGGTTGTCCAACTGTCCAGTCTACTATACCATGAATTAACTACGAAAAAGGTCATTCGCATTGATTCTCCCACGAACGTCAACCGCTTTCAGTTAATGCTTCTGAACTAGGGAGTGGGTGTCGACAAACGAGAAAAATCCCAATAAACCCAAACTGTGTAGGAATCCCAAACTGCTTAGGAACCCCACACTGCTTAGGAACCTATAACTTCCTGCCTGCGATTTTAGTATTTGTACCTTACAGGCAAAAGTTCCAGAAATTTTCATCGAGCGCCAGTATGGCCGTTTTTCAATAAGTGCGGTTCAATAGCAATTAAAATATATTTGGGTTTACATCACCACCTCCCTAGAAAAATACCCTTATGTTTAAGCTGTTCTCAGTATCAATAATATGTGAGTCTCTTGTTTTATGTTAGTCAGTCTTTTGGTTTTTATTAGTCATTATTTATATCATTAATGGCTCGCCCTTAAGGTAGTGTGTGTTAGAATAGCGCTGTGTTTTATCGCCAATCAGTGAAGAATAAGAAGTAGTCCTTTTTCTTCTGGCCGGTCAAAGCTTACTCCAGATAAGATTAATTGTAGGCCCCTTGTCTTACCAATCAAAGGCACACCAAACTTAGAACCAGCAAGCCCACCCTACAAAGCAATGCCTTGTGTCGCTGTTTCATTCATTTATTCTTTAATCACAGGTAAAAACATAATCAAACGAACCCTAACTCTAAACCCTAATCTATTGTGTTGCCGAATAATGCAACTATTCAGTCAATGGTAGGCGAGGTCATTAACAAGATTGTGAGTCAGCCATAACAACAAAAACAACCCCGCAGCACAATGAATGCGATTTAACTTTGATAAAGGACTATGACCTTGACTATGCGTTTTTTCATTGGTCGGCGATTTTGATCTACATTGCGAAAAGTGGTTAAGCGCAGAGACATTTCGGTTTGTATTAGACCGTCTTTGTGGTATTAATCTTTCGATCTAGTTTAGTCCGTCATTAGAGTATTAATCTTTTAGTTTATTTCAGCCAGTCTTTCTAGCATTCATATTTAGTTAATTTAATCCGTCTTTATAATGATGTTTAGTTTCATTTGAGTCCGTCTTTATAATAATCATTTAGTTTGTCTGTCTTTATAGTAATAATCTTAATTTCAGTTTTTCTTCATACATTTAGTTTAAATTATCTGTCTTATAGCATTATGTTCATTTCAGACGGTCTTTGGAGCAATATTTTTTCTGTTTATTTTAGCCAATCTTTGATTGTATTATTCTTTTGATTTATTTAGTCATTCTTTGTGGTTTTAATAGTTTGGTTTATTTTAGTCCGTCTTATTTGTGTGTCTGTTTATATTGTCCGTCTGTCTGTAAGGTATCATTTTTAAAATTAAATTTATTTCGTTTTTATAGTATTAATATTTGGTTGAATTAGTCCGTCTTTCTTTATAGAAAACAACATATATCTTCACTTATTTTTTTTATAGCAAACAACATATCTCCTCACTTTTTTTTATAGCAAACAATATATATATATATATATATATATATATCCTCACTTAAATTTCTTTATAGCAAGCAATATATCTCCTCACTTATTTTGTTTTAAATGATTGATAATGTGCTTGTTTTCATTCCGCAGTTAATACATGTATGTCTTCATTTCGTTTTCATCTTCTTTACAGAACTCCATTCTTCATTCATTTCAATCCATCTTTATAACAACTAGTATACATCTTTTCTTGTTACGATTTTTCAATTTACTCCTCTTCCGATACATATTCAATCGTACAATCTATTCACATATCAGCATTATACAGTTTATAATTACATAAATATTAGCATTATACAGTGTATATTTACACAACATATCAACATTATAAGTGTATATTTACGCAACATATCAACATTATATATATATATTTATTTGAAAATTAATTATACAGGGTATATTTACATAATATATCAACGTTATGCAATGTACATTACATAACATACCAACATATTCAATCGTACAATCTATTCACATATCAGCATTATACAGTTTATAATTACATAAATATTAGCATTATACAGTGTATATATTTACATAACACATCAACATTATACAGTGTATATTTACATAGCATATCAACAGTATATAGTGTATATTTACATAACATATCAACATTATAACAGTGTATATTTACATAACATATCAACATTATACAGTGTATATTTACATAACATATCAACATTATACAGTGTATATTTACATAACATATCAACATTATACAGTGTATATTTACATACTGTATTCTAGGCAAAGTGTATCCTACTCCCCTTATCTCTACAAATAATTCATTTTCAATCGCTTCATTAATGTGTTATTTGAAGCGTCCTATAATAATTATATGTATATACACTAACTTGGTATGATGATATATGTTATGCACACTAAATTGGTACGATGATATATGATATACACTAACTTGGTATAATGGTATATATATATATACACTAACTTGGTATAATGGCATATATACACTAACTTGGTATAATGATATATGTATATACAATAACTTGGTATGATGATATATGTATATACAATAACTTGGTATGATGATATATGTGTGTACACTAACTTAGTATGACGGACAAACAAATACTCATATTGCTAACGTTATTCTTTTTCGGCTTAACGCTCAACTTTCAACATCTGTCGATTTTGCAGTCGGACGGATTCTAAGGCCTAGGGAAAAATTCTGATGAAGAATTAAGAATTGATGTTGTGGTAGATGACGAAAGAATAACCTGTAGTTTTAACCCAGTGAGCACCCCTATTTGATTTCACTGCCCTGCACTGATTCATCCGGTTGCGAATCATTACATAATAAGAACGTTGCAAAATAAAATTTAAAAAATACATATTTGCAACAGTATATTTATCTACATACTTGTGTCATGCAACATCAAAAAGTAGATATGCTAGACACTCGTTTATATGCAAGCTAAACTTAATAATTTACAGCAAGGTTCTATAAGTGTGAAAGGTCGTAAATGATTAAGTTTCCCTAATATAAAAAAGTGTGAAAGGTCATAAATAAATGATTCCCTAGCACACAACAGAGTGAAACGTCATAAATGAATACGGCTTTTACGAGGGCCTCCTTTCGCAAGAACTTCTTTTCAATTCCATTTCGCAAGCGTCACAAAAGCACATACATAAATGACGCCATCTCCAGTCAATCCAACCTTTGTCAGACCCGTTTGGCAATGTTTGCCTTTCCTTTAGGCAGGAATTATGTACATTGCACTGAAATCCGATTTTAAGTGATTCTTTTTTAAATCAACAACCAAAAAACACGTTTTACTGAAGGCTAACTGACTGACTCATCCAAATACCACATGTTGATTTCAGGCCAACAGACTGATGTAAGTCAAACACCACATTTTGATTGATGGCAAATCATTGGACGTAAATCAAATACCACATGTAGAATGCAAACCGAATGACGTAAAGAAATACTACATGTTGAATGCAAACCGACTGACGTAAATCAAATACCACATGTTGAATGCAAATCGATTGACCATAAATCAAATACAACCATTCTGAATGCGGGCCAAAAGAGGACGTTAAATGAAAAACACATTTTGACTGCAAGCCAAGCAAGAGACCTAAATCAAACACCACATTTTGACTAAGGGCTGATTGACGTCAGACAGGGTCTGCAATTTGAAAGAAATCAACTGACTCAGAACTTAGTCACCCAGAACCCACATTTTGACTGAGGGCTAATTGAATGATGTCATCTAAGCACCACATTTAACTGAGGGCTAAGTGAATGACGCCACCCAAACACCACATTTTAACTGAGGGCTAATTGAATGGTATCATGTAAACACCAACTTTTGACTGCAGGTTAGGTGACTGGACATCACACATTTTGACTTAATTCTGTTGTTCCTAGATACAAACAACCACTAATAACAACCAAAGCTCGACTACGATTCACAGTTTTTAAATGTATTCACACAGAGAGTCATTTTACTTGTGCATCTTGTTTTAGTTTAAGTTAATCCAGACAAAAACAAAACCCGAGAATGGGGGAAAGGGAGTTTTTTTTAGATATAAAGTAGCAATATCTGTCATGAAAATTCTGGGGGTATGTGTGTTGAATATTACGGTTGTAAATTATTAACCTCTGTCAAGAGAGTAGGAAGATATTAGTGATAAAACCTAGTAGCATATCATTAGAGTAGTGGTAGTGGGATTTTTAGGGATGTAAAACAGTAATATCTGTTGAATTAACATGTAATTAACAGTAATATCTTTTGACTTTACATGTGATTTACAGTAATATCTGTCGAATTTAAAATAATTTACAGTAATATCAGTTGAATTGATACCTATGGTATTAACATAATTACTAGATTGACCCATTGTAGTAGATACGCTTGACTGTCGTTGTAAGGGAAAACTAATATGTGACATCACTGCTGATGGGTTAGAATACATCGAAATCAAGTACTTTGATGTTATTAAGTGTACAAAGTTCAAATGTCCATGTAATGCTTATATTTATTTAAGCATGACAATTACATTTCATGACTGCAATCGTTCTCGGTTGGTCGGGACATGGGCAGACGCCAGCGCGCGCTTGTGACGGCACGATTCATTCAGTTTTAGATTCTCAAGACTTCAAAACACCGTTAGACTCGCGAGAGTCTGCCTGACTTTAGATCTTGCGTTTCGCATCTAACCGTGGCGATATTATAATAATCATGGCTGACCTAATAGGTCAAGTTGTAATAATTCTCCAGATATTTAGCTCCACTGAGCACGTCACTGGCTCGATCTGTCTTTGTACGCCCCCAAAAGATCAGAGTCAATCCTGCCATTGTCCGAGAAATATCATTCAGAAAACTCCCCCAGAATCCTTCTGGTAAAAAGGTTTCTGCCGAAAAAGGTCAGTCAGGTTGAACTTATGATTGAACTAGGTACAGTAGAACGATTTTGCTTGTTTGTAACTTATGCATGTATTTGTTATTTTAATTAATTCTCTTTTATTTCTTCTTTCCCTCATCCAACATCCATCTTATCCTATTTCCTACTTATGAATGAATCAGTTATTACTTTAGTGTCTATTAGCAATTTAAGGAAAAAGTGTTTCATCCCATCAGTTATCACTTTAGTGTCTATTAGGAATTTAAGGGAAAAGTGTTTCATCCCATCAGTTATTACTTTAGTGTCTACTAGCAATTTAAGGAAAAAGCGTTTCATCCCATCAGTTATCAGTCTACTAGGAAGATAAGGAAAAGTGTTCTGTGTTTGGGAATCGGCACTCTATTGATGCCATGTATGCCAAGTACCCGCCATTTTTTTTGCGCTCTATTGAGCGATCTCGGAACAGGCTCCAGCCGACTGAATCCTCTCATCCACGCAAAACCCAAAGCCTGTGCCGTGCCTCTCTGTTGACCAAGCGAGAAGCGCCAAGCCGTCTGTCAACTTAACCACCAGCACCCCCATCCAAGTTTAAAGAGATATATAGAGACAAAAACTCTTACTGTGGGTTATACAGCAGACATTAAGCAAATATCGATCTGTCAGAATGCGTTCACATCATTTTGATTTTGTAACAGTCGTCCGCCATTACTTCATTTCCATAAACTTGTCACTTCTCCCTAAGTTTACGAGTATTTGCCTTTTAACTGTTGTCATCATCTTTGTATCAGATTGGAACTGGTGTTTCGTAGACGTGCGTGCGTGCGTGCGTGCGTGCGTGTGTGTTTGTGTGTGTGTGTGTGTGTAAAATGATAATACCCTTAACCTTGAAATAGTTTGTAACACCTAACACTACGGAAGAGTGACTGGATGTGTGGTTGGTCACGTGAGAGTTTGAAAGTGATTAAGCCTTTTTAAATGTCTTTGTTAACCACCACCACCCCATAAGCCCCAGTGCCATGGGCAGTGTACGTTATATGAAACCCATGTTCAAACTCCTTACTCTATAGAAAGATGCACTTATGCAGGAGTTAACTTTTTTTGAATCAGTTGACAGATTGGCTTCGAAGTGAAAGCGCAGCAACCATACTCCTCCCCCCACCCCACCCCTACAGACTTGGGACTTTATGATATTCAATTAAATCCACTGAACTGTGACAGCTTAAAGTGCTTTTTATTTATAGAGTGTAGACATTTCAATGCGTATGCAAAGCGAGTGGGTGGATAGGAAATTATTTTAAATCGAACATCTTTGGCAAATCGAGACCTCTAATCCAGTTAATCCAGTAATCAGTGAAACAAGCACGTTCTAGTTCTATTACCGGTCTAGTGCAAAGGTAAAGAAAGAAATAATAAACTGCATAATAAGCAAGGAGGAGAGGAGAATAATATATGTACCATTCAGCACGGCAAGAGACTTTAGAATTACTGGAAGTCCGTGTGATTTCACCGAGACTATTGAAAGTCTCTGCAACCCCTACCATGACTAGACCCCCGAAGGATCACGTTCTGGCAAATTTATAAACGCTCCATTAGCCCCGACGTCCAATTGTTAATCGCTGGGTCGATCTTGCATTCATTAAGTGGAAAGTCGCAAAAGTTAGATCCTAGTATTTTAAGAATGATAGTATATCACTGTTATCGGTCGTTAAAGAATATAAGGCAAGTATTTTTGTGTATAGTTTCCAATTAAATAAGAAATAAATGAAGCTGAAACCACACACACACACACACACACACACACACACATAAATAATGCACCTACACTTTAACATGCACACACCTGCAAACACTCACTGAGAAAAAATACGCATTGCTTGCAACATAATAAAAATTAATGTCGATGAAACGAGTTCAAGTGTAGTGTACAACGTTCTAATAATAGCATGACCTAGCTCCATCGTAAGCTGAATTTTAATAGAATATTCCCTGGCTGGGCCAAGCACTCATAAAACGTCCATGCCCACACTCTTACCTGTACCAGGCGCGAAAGCGGCGGAAGCCGAAAGCCCCTCCCCCCCCCCCCCCCACACACACATACATTAGCAAGCAAGTCTTACATGTTCTCGATTTGACATAACGAACATCTGGTACGGTTTGAAAGTCGAAATAAGAGTTCATGACAGTTAATGTCAGTGTGCGACCTCGTGCCAATGGGTGTCGCTGACTGCTAACGATTCAGGGTAATCGCTGTCAGGCATCTGGGATGGGACCCAACAGCTTTTCAAGAAACGTGCTTTGGCACCACTTTCATATAATATTATTAGATGTTTGTAGATTTAAGAAAATAATAATAAAGACGGTAATTCCATCTGTTTATCTGTGCGTGGACCGACAGCACAAAATGTCTGACGGGTACGATCCGTCAGATCAAACGTGCAAGGTGCTCCTGCTCACAAAAATCGCGACGCTGTCAGGCGATTTAAGGGTGGGGAAGGAGGGCTACGAGTCGCGACCAAAACAGTCAAGTCTTTGGGGTCAGAGGTTTCCGACGTCAAAGACTACGTGATCCTTTTGTGGTGGTGACTGGCATATTGAAAACTGACGTCATAGGCCAAGTGCACGACTTTTGTTCATTTTGCAAAATTAAACTTCTTTCATAAGAGCATTCAGTTTACGTTGTTTAGAGAAAGAATAAAATAAATATTCTAAAGTATATACTAATTTTATATGTCGTTTATAATAAACAAAATTGTGTACGGCATTACACTTAAAAATTTTTAAAAAATAAGGTTTTGATGTAATTTGGGAAGAAAATATTTTTTAAAAACCCTGTGAAAACAGTTTTTGGAAAATAGAATACAAATTAACATGCCTTTCTTTTGAAGTCAATTCTGTGAGAATCCTGTAACAGAGATAAGAAAGCACCAAGTCAAGATCTAACCAAAATGCTTCAGAAATTTTCTTAAATGCATTCTTGAAGTTTGTCACAAAATGACTTTAGAAAGTTTCTATAATGCGTTCTTGAAGTTTGTCACAAAATGACTTTAGAAAGTTTCTATAATGCGTTCTTGAAGTTTGTCACAAAATGACTTTAGAAAGTTTCTTTAATGCGTTCTTGAAGTTTGTCACAAAATGACTTTAGAAAGTTTCTTTAATGCGTTCTTGAAGTTTGTCACAAAATGACTTCAAGCGATGCAATTACATTTATCAGGACTAATTACGACGCATTTGAGTTGCACAATATCGAAATTTATAAATAAAAATAGATAGAAATAAACAGACCCCAAAGCTGTAGACCCATACCCTTCACAATCCAATTATACATAACCTTGTTGGGAACTATTATATAAGGAAAATTTAAATATCCCACCCCTCTTTCCACCCCACCAAGAGTATTCAGACAACAACGCAACACTAGACCCCGTGATTGACCCGAACCACGGCTATCAGCACAAACGATCACAAAGTCAAACTACTACCAGGGCATGCAAAGAAACGCCTAACATAAGCAAACTGGCCGAATAGGGTAGGAAGAATGAATGTAATAATAAAGAACGAAACTTGCAACAACAACTAATATTTGCGCCACCAAGCCACGTCCCCTAACCAAAAAATATCTATAGAATGAGAGCATTAGATCACATTTAACATAACTGTCAAAAGATTGTACCCCAAGCTTCGTTCCTGGAACCCCGGTCTTTTTGGCAGTTACCCAGTGCAATATAAGAACACCATTTCAGTCAATTTACTACTTCTCAAAACAAATTCCTGTCGACCAGTGACGAATACAAATCAAACTTGGAAATCTATTGCTAAGTTTGGCCGACCGATCTAATAATAAAAAAGAACACGATTAGAAATTTACTTCGAAGACTGCATAGACATAACTGCCGGCCACTCCCTAATATTTATATCTTCACTAAACTGACAGTAATTGTAATTGTACTGTTATAATCATACTGGCAGTAATTGTGATTGCACCAACAGTTATAATGACACCTGACAGTAATTGTAATTGGTCTAGCAGTTATAATGACACCTGACAGTAATTGTGATTGTACTAATAGTACAATCACACCTGACAGTAATTGTGATTGCACTAACAGTATAATCACACCTGACAGTAATTGTGATTGCACTAATAGTTATAATCACACCTGGCAGCAATTTTGATTGCACTAGCAGTTATAATCACACTTGAAAATAATTGTGATTGCACTGACACGATTGTTGCCAGGCAACTATTAAAGCAATAGACAACAACACGGGGAAGTAATACAGCAACAAACAACTTCAAGACGACAGTAAAGCAACGAAGCTCGTCTAGATAGGGGTTGTCTGGGAATAACATCTTAGATTCCTGTACGAAAAGAAATAATACACAGAAATGTACAGAACCCCCAGTCAGCCAAACACACAACATGCTACACATCTTTCCCTTGTATGAGAAAATGTCTACAAAATCCGACAACTGGAGAGCAGTCCGCATAGGCAGCTCTAGTTCAAAGACTCATGACTGACACGACTATAACACATGTCTAAGTTCATGAAGTTGATATGACGGTGTCATGTGTCAGAGTCGATTCACTCACAACCCATACATTAGGTATGAATGCAGTCGCAAATCGATACAATTGGTTGCACACCAGGCAGATCGATAGACAGATATACGGCTCGCCCCCAGTCACACTCCATCACGCTTAGACAGAAGTTGACAGTCAATAGAATGAGCAGAGTCTGACGAACGGACTGTTGACCTAATGTGCGACAGAAGGGGTAGATTAAGATCACTTTACGCGGCATGTTAAAACAAGACAAAATTAAGATTACAGGTGACGCAGTGGACATACAAAATCTACTTATGTAAAACAAACACACTGAAAACCATTATAATTTGTGAACTTATTTTCTTATAGATTCATTGGACAAACAAATGTACTCTCCATACTACTACTACTACTGATGTTGATACATTAGCTCCCTTAGAGAGAATTACTGAGCATTTATAATTTTGAAGATAATATTTCCATATGATGTGTTGCTCACAGAGATGTGTGACTGACAGATTCAACTAGAATGAGTAGCATGATATAAAATCTAGTAATACATGTCTGGAAGAGTAACTTGACCTTCAGCCAGAATGAAGCCTATCAACAGTCAAAACTTCTTTCTTCACTTATGCAAGAAGTGATTAAGTATAACAAGACTCCTCTATTTTAACCACTGTTAATCATGTTCAATCCCACTTGAGGTGGCAACAGCTTTTATTGTACTTCATTCATTTGTCAATGTCATCGCTGTACCCTGGGGTGACTTTGTAATAATGAATTATATCAAATATGAGTAATTAGTTATGATACAAGACCTCTACAGGTGTTGATGCAGAGTATGGGTCACTGGTTATATATTTATATCTGCAACTATTATGCTGATATACTAGTACGCTGACAAGTTGGCTCCAGCCCCCACTCAGTTTTCACTGAGAATCGATGTTTATGAATAGATTATATATGACGATTATAAACAGACGAACAGAAAACAAGACATAATCATTAGATTATCACTTTAGACAATGATAACAAATTATAGGAATTACATTTAAAGAATAATAACAAGAAATTTAATAAAAGAAAAATTAACAAGATTTAGAAAAATAAGTAACATAGTTCATCATAGGCAAGTTTGAGCTACACTGTAGTCACTTTCACATCACAACTTATCTTGATGCTTGGATTGACATTCACACTCTGGTAGACTCTCAATAGTACATGACATCACATCAGGAATAGATCCAAATCTCATGTTATACCTGCAGTCATAAAGTAACTCGTGTTACAAACTGAGCCAAATCTCATGTTATACCTGCAGTCATAAAGTAATTCGTGTTACAAACTGAGCCAAATCTCATGTTATGCCTGCAGTCATAAAGTAATTCGTGTTACAAACTGAGCCAAATGAAAAATTGTGAAATACATGCACAATAATAAACTCAACTAATTAATTCTTTAACTAGTACAGTTACATAGACGTGACAAGATAATCAATATTTAGCCAGTGCACTGTGGTAACTTTTCATAAAAAATGACACAGCACTTTTGGTTTACTATATTCTATATTTTTAATGCTAGTTGTAAATTATAGAATTATATCTAATAAATTTAATTAGACTTTTCTTACATAGCTAATGAAATTTATTGGGCATTTCTCACATTGCTAGTTGTGAAAGTTATAGAAATCTTATATAATAAATTTTATTAGACATTTCTCACATTGTTAGTTGTTAATTATAGAATCATAGCTAAAGAATTTTATTAGACATTTCTCACATTGCTAGTTGACAATTATAGAAATCATATATAATAAATTTTTTATTAGACAATTCTTATAATTATTTTATTTTTAATATTTGAAAGTAATAAACATTTTCATATTTTAAGTGATCAAATTAAACATTCTTGAAATTATTTGAAATTTACACTTTACGGTATGCAAACACCTAATATTTAATATCTATAATTTTCTGTAATAACATTTAAGAAAAACGTTTATGAATAAAAAAATATTTATACACTTCTAGTAACAGTTTAAAAATAATTTGTGTATGTTTAAGAGGATATCGTGTATTTTCAGAATCAAACCACGTACTACACAATCTTTGTGATAAAATACCCACTTAACATTGATCATGAGGAGTATGGAAAGATAATATATAAAACAAACAAAATATCAATATGTTGGCACTAGAACAAGAGAAAATGCTGGTGAAAATGAAAGTGAACATGGATGAATTTTAGCAACACCAATGTAATCTAATCTCAGATTATATTGATTGCTTCATAAATAATACAAATGAAAACCTCTTTGGTTGAGCTAACGCTATGACATTCAATGCACAGTCTAACAAGGACTACAATTTAGAGCGAACTCAATGGCCTTCAATGCACATTCTAACAAGGACTACAATGTAGAGCTAACTCTATGTCCTTCAATGCACAGTCTAACAAGGACTACAATGTAGAGCTAAATCTATGGCCTTCAATGAACAATCTAACAAGGACTACAATGTAGAGCTAACTCATGTCCTTCAATGCACAGTCTAACAAGGACTACAAAATAGAGCTAACTCTATGTCCTTCAATGCACAGTCTAACAAGGACTACAATGTAGAGCTAACTCTATGGCATTCAATGCACAGTCTAACAAGGACTACAATGTAGAAAAATTGGCTAGGTTGATTCAGTTTTTGAAATTCCGACAAATATTTTACTTACAATATACATACAATTTAAACAATTTTTCAAAACGTTTCAGTGACCAGGGGCAAGCCAATGTGTGGTCCATCAATTTGTCTGGTGTGCAATCATTACGGTGAATTGAGATTGTATTCGTGCGGAAATTGTGGGAAGGAGTATGGCAAATAACCTTCACATTTGTAGTCTCATTCACTCATCTGTACACCCACAGAGCGTACGCGTGCACACTGTTCACATTTATAGTCTCATTCACTCATCTGTACACTCACAGAGCGTACGCGTGCACACTGTTCACATTTATAGTCGCATTCACTCATCTGTACACCCACAGAGCGTACGCGTGCACACTGTTCACATTTATAGTCTCATTCACTCATCTGTACACCCACAGAGCTTACGCGTGTACACTGTCAGTCATCTGTACGCCAGAGCCGCTCGGTGTACACTATTCCCACCAACGTAAAATGGAATTTATTTCTATGGGATCAATGTGTCAATAAAGGGTATCATGTTATTCACTATTGCAACTCAAGGTCATATCTCACTTAGTCACTCCAGGGTTCTCTAGGAGGTAGCTTTGTGTTGAATAATTCAGTTCTGGTTTGTTGGTTTTGTGCTCGTTAATAACACTGACAAGTGACCTATCATAGCACGTGCTATCAACGAACATTGACAGTAGAGAATTAGAAGTCAGGCAGTCAAAGGGAATCTGTAAATATAAAATTCCGCTTTTCAACAAATAAAATTGTTTTGACCATCTAGTATAATATGTCGTGCAAATGGAGCTTACCGTATGCAGAATTAGCAATACACGCACACCCAAAATCAATAAGAAGAAAATAGTAATACAACAAAGAAAATCAATTTTTTAACAAATTTCAATTCACTAGTTTATTTCTTAACCCGTTCACTGTAGTTAGGACTTATAAGGGACAAGATTGCGCACATCGATAGCCACTTTAAAAAAATAACAATCAAGTCAAGCAGACGATATGTTTGGGTTCAGCAGCCAATCTGCTCTAATTTTATCATTGGCTAACTATTTTTAGAAAGGTATTTTTCATTAAAAAGCATCTCTGAGGGTTTTTTTTTAATATTCTGTGAGAAATAAAATTGCAGTTAAATTGCAGTTGAATCTTGAGTCTGGAATCATAAACGTAGCGAAGTGATAGGGTAGACAACTCTGTGCTATTTTATTTTTATTTATTTATTTTTAAAAAATGCAAATCTCTTAGTTGAAGTAGAGTTATAAATATCACTAGAAAGCAATAAAACAGATTTTGTGTAAACAAATCGTATTTAGATATATATTTTACTTATTTTGGTTTATATTAATCTGCCATAAAAGATTAATTAATTAAGATGTATGCAAAAGTATGGTTACATCAAAAAACAAAATAAATTACAGAGTTGTTTCCCTTCACAGTTAATTTAGTTTGTAATGCTTTAATTACCATTTTAATAGAAAATAATTTTTATATTAGTTACCATTATAAATATTATTATTTAGGAATAATAAAATTTTCTAAATACACTAAAGTTTTTTTAAAGATGTAAGAAGATATATTTATTATAGTTATATACTAGCATTCGAAAGCTATATTTTAAAGAAATTTATTCTTACTGCCTTTGCAATTTCCTTATTAAAATTTGTCATCTAGTAGGATTAATCCTTACCTGTGCGCCTTCGGGCGTTACAGTTGACATGATGATAAATGGTGTATGATTTTATGATTACACCTGTGGCAGAGGACATGCAACGCCCTCACCACTGTCTGAACACTACTAGATGACAAATTGAAATATAAATGAAAGTTATTTGAATCTGAATTGTTTCCACTCTTCATTTTCAGCGCTATAAAGTCACTCTGGATTCGTACCAAAGCGAAACTGTGTTTTACATTTATGCCACATTGTGCACTCTGAGACAATATTTTTACTGAAATGTGTGACCATATCTGTAGCACGTGCATTTGTGTTTCTGCAAAGCTAGAATACGTCAGTAGTGGATACAGACGACAAAAGTGTGAAGACCCTTGTTGATTACTGACACGCTTTCCGAAATGTGGCGTATTGAATATAGATTACTTCGAATCTGAAATATGCATATACACACTAAATAGAGTGACTGTCTATCTGTCCATCTCTCTCTCTCTCTCTCTCTCTCTCTCTCTCTCTCTCTCTCTCTCTCTCTCTCTCTCTCTCTCTCTCTCTCTCTCTCTCTCTCTCTCTCTCTCACACATACCTCTCATTCATCATTCACTTTATACGCAAGCACGCACGCACGCATGCCTACAACTACACTCTCACACACACACACACACGAACATTAATGTAGTTGTACAAACAAGGAGAACAGTCCAGGCTGTTGTAATTTTACTCGAACACAAAATCAAAACATGAAAGTCCCATGGTCGCCTTATAATTTAATGCCTCGTACCAAGAGAATATATAAAACTCAAGTGAACTATAAAGAAATCGGGCTGAAAATTTTGAAGAAGTACACAAAAGATAAACGAAACAAGCCTCTCTTTCATTTCCATATCGGTAATGTCATTTCATCAGTGTAACCGCTATTGCTAATTCATTATTTTTGTTTTGTTTTCCAGTTTGCGCTATTATAATCAAAGGTAAAGGTCACACGATTCCTTGTTGCCTAGATAGCCTTCCTTGTCTCACAAGTTTAAATTTAGACTTCTGACGTATGAATCGTCAACGTGACTTTGCTAAAATAAAGTCAAAACAAAGTAATATTTATCATGCATATCGATCTGTGGTTATGATTAAAATGCGTCATAAACACTTCATGATGCAAATGTGTTGTTTGGCCTGTTGCTTCTACGCTCTTATATGAGAGTCAGTTACTGTTTGTGTGTGTATGTATGCGTGCCTGCGCGCGCGCACCACGAATTACCCGTTATTTCTAGTCTGTGGTAGTTCAGAGAATAAGCGGGTTAGCAGCAAGCAAAAGATCAAATAAACCTCTCTCTCTCTCTCTCTCTCTCTCAAACGCACACAACACATATACACTCCTAATAATGATAATTAATATTCAAATTAACTGTCTTCTTTCTTTTTATTTTTTTATTTGGTTTTACACAGCAACCTACCCATATACCAGCAAGAAAGAATATACACTATATTTGTTTTATTAAATTAGAAGTCTGGGGAACTTTGATATGCTATACATATTTCCTGTCGACTCTTTTATGTGACTGATATGAGCAGTAGATTAGATTGAAGTCAACAGGGCGAGTTAGCTTACAAATACGCGATCTTATTTACCGGTAGGGCGCGTTGGCTAATCTCCTGGGTGCCTGACGTCACAAATCAAAGTCGGCAATATTCCGCAAATTTCAGCCTAACCCACCAGCAAACACATGTACTGCGCAATACTGGTACGCAGTTTGTTTCGGATTGCACGACAGGGTCATTTTGCCGGTTGATCGCTTTTCAGTGTTACGTGAAATCACTCGGCTGTTACATATAACGTGATTTACGTCACACACGGAAGAAAAAGGTGGTGTTTACAGAGTGTTGGTGGTGGCCGGTGGGCACAGTGTGGAGTTCCTAGTAAAAAAAGCGTTCAGAACTCAAAGTTGTTATTTATTATCTCTTATTCATTTTCGTATTCGTCCTACTTGTAGTTCGTTGTCTTCAAAGGGTGAATTCTCTTTAGTATACTTCATTGTGCAAGTGAATTCCGTTCATACTGTAGCCAAGTATAGCTTGTCTTTTCTATAGTATTCAAATGTGTTTTCATATCTGCAGCATGACAACACCTAAAGATTGACTTTGAGGGTGCACGAAGCCAGTTATTGTAATTTATCACGTTACCAATGACTTTGACTGATATCTGCATGACAGTTAAAGGTTTAATGGCGTGTAATGAGATCTGTATGAAGTAACGACCTTTAATCCAAAGAACACTGATCTCTATACAATATATAAATTGCCTTTTTATTCTGAGACAATAGACAGAAGCATGGTTACTGTATTGCGTCAGAACAACAGACATGATCTAACACGTCATACACTACCATATGCCGGTCTGCAAAACTACGTCATGGCCTGGCAAACTACAAAATGCCAAGACCGTCTACACAACGTGACCTCACGGCCTGATAGACTTTATGACTTCAGGGTCAGGTAATCCGCTGCATCATAGCCATGGCAAAAATAGAATGCCTGAATAACTGCATTATGATCACAGTTTCAGGAGTGGGATGATAGTGTGACGGAGTAAATTTGCGTATCCCTATTTCTAACCTAAATAATTATATTTTTGTTGTCAATGTTAACGTGACGCGACCTTGGGCACTCCTTGTGAAGATATTTTTTGTCAAAGTTGGAGTAAACAACAGTAGAATATGCTAGAATTTGTTGATGCAATCCAAACCAGTTCTAAGCGGATGAATATTTTGTTCTGACTAATAGTCTCACATTTGTTCATAACATTTTCATCCAATGGAGATGGACCAAAAGGTATTTTATTGAAAAGGTTCTATATCCAGTCATAAAGGCGATGGTTAGCTTAATGTAAGTTACTGACTGATAAAGAAAGAATGGACTTTGAAATATTTCGTACATGTTTACTATTGATCTATGATTTGAATTAGACAATGCTTTATGTAATTGAATCATTATTTCTATGTTCACTAATTTGATTACATTACTAGTGAATTTTGATTGATGCAATATTTCTTATGCTGTGTGTGTATCAGGCTAATGAATATTGTTGCAGGATTTGTAAGCTGAGAATGTGTATGAGAGAGAAAGGAGTTTAGAGATGAAACATGCCTGAAACTTTCCACTGCCGTTAATTCGACTTTTGCAGACAGGAGCATTAATCTTTTCTTTGTTTTGTAGTCTTGTATATGCTGCAGTGACTACTGTACTCTACTGGACCACACTGGAGTGTGTATCCATTGTTATCATAGAACTTATCAGTAAATTGTAACTCTAAGTTGATTCCTGTGGATTCTGTTTGAGAGCCAATAATTATGGCAAATTTGAGGCTTGAGTTTGGTCTCAAGAATTCATGAAATTTTCTTGAACATTTGTCATGGTGTGTTTGATAGCTAGTGCATGTAAAATTTGGGATAATTCTCCAGGGTGTGTTTTGTGAGCGCATCAGAGATTTTGGAACAGTTTTGTAACGTGCCTAGATGGGTATGTGGGACTATCATCTGATAAGAAAGACAGTGACTTTGTTGCAAACCACGTGATTGTAGCACATGCTAGTGACAGAAGCCATCATTGAAAAGGTTATGTACAATGACTCTAATTATCTCTCTAAAACTCCACTCTTATTCTCTGATGAATTAATACATGAACAGGATCATATATATATGCTAATTTTACTGTTGATATCTATGCTAGGTGAACTGAATGGATATCTAGCGTTAATCAAATATTGAAGTGGTGTAAGTGTCAACACTCTTTTGATTATACTCATATGTTGTATATTTCATTGTTCATTTAATAAATTTATTATCCCTCGGGCACATATATTACAACTTATGTTGGAGCAAAAGTTGGTTGGTGGGGGCTCGTTAAAAATATAAGTAAAAGACATATTGTTATTACTCCTTTAGCAAGAAGTTTCCACCTGCAGAACATTATGCGACAGGAAAACGTCTATCTTATTATTGTGTAAAGAGTAGAGTTTTACGACACCTTTATAATTCACCAATTGTTGGTCTTGTGGGAAAATTATTAATAAATTATAAATTAAGATTATCGATCACTTGTGATTAGTTATGTGTTAATAATTAATAAATAATAACTATAACGAGTAAAGGGTGCTCCAGAGGTTTCACATACAGTTTGTGAAATTACGTTACAAAAGAAAAAACAGTCTAGCAAGGGGCCTATGACAGGGCCTGGTAAATTACGTTACAAAAGGAAAAAAACCAGTCTAGCAAGGGGCCTATGACAGGGCCTGGTAAATTACGTTACAAAAGAAAAAACAGTCTAGCAAGGGGCCTATGACAGGGCCTGGTAAATTACGTTACAAAGGAAAAAATACAGTCTAGCAAGGGGCCTATGACAGGGCCTGGTAAATTACGTTACGCCACTGAGTGTACACTCCACTACGACGCGTCATGGCAGCGGTCAATACCCGATATTGTCTAGTCATCTGCATTTCATCAAGGTCGGGTTAACTGCATACTGTGACGATCTAACGTTCCAACTCACGGTTGAGCTGTTGTATTTGTCGTAACCAAGTTAAGTGCAATACGTCACGACTTGCTGAATAATTCCAGTGCGCCGCGGCCTGCTTAGCTCATCACTACGTCACGATTTGCTGAATAATTCCAGTGCGCCGCGGCCTGCTTAGCTCATCACTACGTCACGATTTGCTGAATAATTCCAGTGCGCCGCAGCCTGCTTAACTCACTACGTCACGATTTGCTGAATAATTTCAGTGCGCCGCAGCCTGCTTAACTCACTACGTCACGATTTGCTGAATAATTCCAGTGCGCCGCGGCCTACTTAACTCACTACGTCACGATTTGCTGAATAATTCCAGTGCGCCGCGGCCTGCTTAACTCACTACGTTTTCAGTGATCGCGCATGAACGAATTTATATATATAATGCACTCCTAATATTGTGAAATATAATTTTAAAAGTACGGAGTTTCTTCACAAGCCATTTATGCATAAGTCAATGTGCATACTATATATATAGACAGACTTTTTCAACTCCTTGTATTCAGTTCTATATTTGTACATGATATTGACAATGCTCGCAGATCAGTGGATATTTTATCCCGCTTGCTACTCAACATGTCCAGACAAGATCTGGACCACCCCTAGAGTTTGCCAGCATTACTTTCTTAGCTTTTTCTACTTTCTTTGACTGCACTATTTTCTTCCACACCACACACAATAACTCACTCACACATACAACCAAACACTAAATTGAAAGTAATAGACAAATATGAAAGTAAAAGTTATAACGTTCATTATATTCAGATTTACGACAGTCTTGGGGAAATCGTTTTCGACCCAAAGTTCAGTCAACGATTTGCAATTCGTTATGAAAATGTCTCGCTCCTTTAAAGCAGAACTTTACTATGACTTCATAGTGTTGACTCATTTGTGTTCGGTGACAGGTTATCAAATGCATTCACCCAGTGGCCTAATTTAAAGGTACAGAAGATAATTACAGACTTTAGTACAAAGTCATTATGTGATATCTTTCATTTTCACGAATGCATATTTTGGCAGTTCTTGCCTTTTGACTAGGACTATGTGAACCGTCATTATTGCTGAGGACAACAGCCCACCCGATTCAAGAATTTGGTAAAGTTTCTCATGGCTTGCATGGAGAGCTTTGAATAGTTTTCCGAATTATTCGTTTTTACTTATCGTGATTTTGCTCTTTCGCTCCACTGAACCGTCCCAGACCAATAATTCGAGCGTGACTAAAAATGTTGGTCGATCCTTGTCACTAAATCGTAATAATATTTCTTTCAGCGGTAACGCGAAGTCAACCGTGTATATTTGTCTTTATGAGAGAAGATGAAACAAACGCGTGACATTTTAACCGTGTAGTTTTATTTACATTTTCATTTACTTATTTATTTGTTAACTGTCAGTCTGATTGAACTGTTTATAATACTTCTATTGAATGAGCACATTTCTTTCTTTCTTTCTTTCTTTTTTTCTTTCTTTCTTTCTTTCTTTCTTTCTTTCTTTCTTTCTTTCTTTCTTTCTTTCTTTCTTTCTTTCTTTCTTTCTTTCTTTCTTTCTTTCTATGTGTGTGTGTGTGTGCGTGCGCGTGCGCTGTAAACATTCTGTGTTTCCTTCCTTGTAGTCATCACAAAACATGATGGATTTGTAAGTCGGGGGGGGGGGGGGGGGGGAGGGGCGGGAGATCGATAGTAGTTTTACGTCACAGCTAGAGCTTGTGTTGATAAATTAGTCATCAGACCTTCTCTGATCTGGTGGGACCCAGTGGGACCCCACAGCCTCACATGGTGTTCGAGATGGAGTGCTGGCTGGCTGGCGGAAGTCTTAGTTGAGAGTGATGGTGGTGGCTATCCTTTTTACGTCACCACTGGAGCTTGCGTTGATCATTTCGTCAAAAGACATTATCTGATCTGGAGTGCTCCAGTGGGACCCCAGAGCCAAACATTGCGTCCTGATGTAGAGATCGGGAGGGTTGACGGAAGAGGGTGAAAAAGTGTACCAGTTTTGTGCTCACAGTTATTGACATTTTTTTTTTTTTTACAAAACTTTTTCAAAGAACAAGAAGACTAGCGATTTTTCGTAAATCTGAAAATAAGTTATGTTTTTCTTTCTTTCTTTCTAATCGTAGTTTTTCTTTTTGTAATCATGAAGACGTGGATATTTGATGAATATTGCCTTTCTAGCGACTGGGGTTTTTTGGCAAAGGGAGATAAGTGTTATATTTTTCATTGAAAACAAATCATAAATAGTTATGTACCCTGACTTAAAAAATAGTTTTAAAAAAATTCTTATAACTCGACACTTTCAAATTATGAAAGGATCGGAATCAAACCATCCATCCGTTCATCCATACAGACCTTCCATCCGTCCGTCTGTCTATATCTCTCCATATATATATATTATATTCTTTTCGCTTACCTGACTCAACCTTGAATTCCATCAATGACTCCAAAATACAACGAGCAGAGTGTAATAATGGCAACAACAACAAAAAAAAATGAAAAAAAAATGGTACACGTTCGAATGTTGTTTATTTGGGGAACTTCGATACTCAAGTACCAGTTGGGGTGGTCGGAACCCCAGAATATAGTGAAGGAAACCATGTCCCTCAGAGTTAATGTTATCCAAAATCAGGAATGTCCTAAGACCAGGGGCCTCACGCAAGCTCTGGGAAGGAAGGAAGCTAACGGAACCACAAACAACCACACAGTGATTTTTTAATTGGACGGTTTTAACGAGTGTATTCTTATTCAGTAAAAGAACACACTCACCAGGAAATAAGAAGTGATCTAAACTGTACTAATATCGATCTATCGGACATTACAGCAGCAATAACTCACCTCGTATCAAGGTAAGCTATTGTGGATGAATTACAATAAAAGAGTTGCTTCCCTTAGACCTGCAATTTTACTGTTATGTGCATCCACTATTTATTTTTAGAATAAATGAAGGCGAGAATTCAGAGTGAACATACATAGACACAATTAATTTAAAAAAAAAAAAAAGATATGGTTTTCTTTAAACGTACAAAGCACTCGACGCGCATTACACAAGAAATTTCTTATTAATACTAATTGACTTTTTAAAATGTTATAAATAGTTTTAATAAATACAATATATAAGTACCATTGTACTATATAAATAATATGTGATGGGATTCACAGATGGAATATGTCCTACTTTCTTTTGCCATACATAGATAGAGCTAGATAGAAAGATAGATAGATATAGATAGATAGATAGATAGATAGATAGATAGATAGATAGATAGATAGATAGATAGATAGATAGATAGATAGATAGATGGATGGATGGATGGATGGATGGATGGACGGACGGACGGACGGACGGACAGATAGATAGATAGATAGATTGATAGATAGATAGATAGATAGATAGATAGATAGATAGATAGATAGATAGATAGATAGATAGATAGATAGATAGATAGATAGATAGATAGATAGATAGATAGACAGATACATATGCATATGATAGCGCCTTCGACATACCGCGATGGTACTATTGACAAATTGTTCTCTGTGACGTCTTGCTGGGAGATGGGCAAGATGTTAATTCTCCACCACCCTTGGTCGCCCCTAACCTTAGGCTAATCCCCAAAAAACACCTTCTAACTGGCCATACGTTGTTAGAAAGATGAATTGTAGATAATGTCTAATAGAAAGTGATAGTTCTAGCAGCTCGAGTCCCCTGATACATACAACCAGGATAGTAGTAAATGCATGTGACAGACCACAACAAATAACATGTAAGTTAGTCCCGCTAACAGAGTGATCTATCATGAATAAATATATTGAACAAGAAATAACACAAGACAGCATGGTTACATGTAGCAAATAGTTCAACAGTTACAATTAGAGTTTACATATTTAAGTTTATAATCACGACCATGTGGTGTCATAAGAGAATGTTCGTTTTGAGTCCTATGGCACGCACTGTAGTAGTTGTTTGGTTTGTTCGTAAGACCGAACTGGTTTATAAGAGAACACCGAGCGTTTGTGAGTAAACTCTAAAAGCACTTTCATTAAAATTCGAGTGAATTCGATTTATCTTGACTGAAGCTGTGCATTTGTTAACTTTACAATTAAATAACTTTAGGATCTCTTGGCGTGATGTCCATGGTGGATGTTGTTAGCAGACACGCACGTGATCCGTTGAACGTCCTTGGCAGGTGTGTCATTCTGTTCTGGTGTTGTTTCATGGCTCAACGCTCAGCCATCAATGTCTCAGAAAGTCTCAGATAATTCTCAGATAAAATACCGATCTGACTAATTGGCTAAAAACATCAGTCTCGTGTTCTCTGACAGAACACTCTTCCTTGTAAGGTCATTATACATTTCAATGTCTTAAGCGAAATATAACAATATAAAATGTTGTTAATGTCAAGAGATAAACATTAATATAATATTAGTTAGGCAAGCAAAACGAGATACATTCAGCAATAATTTATACAGAGAAAGATTTCCTGCTGAATTGTTAACCGGCAATAAGAGTTAATACTACGGATATAACTTATTAAGGCCAGGAGCCAAAATACGTGTTGCCTTAGCAGTCAGCTGCATTTGACTAATGATTTACAGATGATTTCTAGTATGTTCGTTCACACAGCTGAGCTGTGCTTTGATTAGTTCATTTATTGAGTTTTCTGGAGCATTTAAGTATGTTTCCAGCTGAAGATATGGGTCAGCCCTTTCTAAAAGGTACGTTTACGTGTAGTCTTATTTTAAAGGAGGGGTGGGTGTGGGCAACATATGTCATTATTTGACATTCTGATGTGTTCTGGTGCAACCTGGTGTATCTTGATCTGGTGCACACGATACCTAGCTGGATCTGGTAATGGTATATTCTAGTGCATACTGATAACTGGTTTGAGCTGGTGCACACTGATAACTGATTTGACCTGGTGCAAAAGCATAGCAAATAGGAATTGTATCAGCTAACAGATGAAATAAATATTGTGGGAAGGGTTTAGGCGCACAAACTAATGTCAGAAATAAGTGAAATATTTCCTAAATTTATCTTGTATTAAAAGTTTAAAAATAAAATTCTTATATGAAAAATCCATAGACAGAAAAATATTGAATGTATAGTTTGCACATTATTTATAGTCCATACAAATATCAAATTACACTGGAACAGCGAACAAGCCCCAAATGAGTTTGAATGAAATGGTTTTGTATTTTGCAATTTTGAATTATGTTAAAGTCGTACAAATCGAATTCAAACTAAAACAATAATAAAATCCAGTTACTTCGAAGGAAATGTTGCATATATATTTCGAATTTTTTGTATTATGTCAGAGAAGTACAAATCACTATTCAAACTAAAACAGTATTAAAACCCAAATACTTTGAATGAAATGTTTTATTATATATTCTACAAATTATTTATTATTAAAGAAACACAAATCACAGTTTAATGTAAAACAATAATAAAACCCAAAATAGTTCGAATGAAAATTTTCCACTTGAAACTAAGCTATTACATAAAAAACAACAACAACAGATGAAAGGAAATTCAGAGAGAGAGAGAGAGAGTTAAAAAATAGCAAGCAAGAGACAATTATTGTTAAGAATTATTTCTTAAGGCGTCACATTAATAATTAATCAGAACTAACGCTCTTGATAAAATTATCCAGAAACAAGCGCTCAACACACCTGACTGTTGACGATGAAAGATCATTACAATTTTTTAAAATTAAATTTATTGTTGATGACTGCTGGGCAATTAATTGCCATTATCCACCCATTACTTGTCCTGTTGATCATGTACATCGATATGACGTCATTATCTTGGAATTCTAAGCATTTTACATTTTTTCTCATTTCAACATTTCGAAAGTGATGTAAGTGCATGTGGCGATGAGGAATTAATTATAATTATATTTCTTCTCTACTGGGTTGCACGTCAGTAGTCACACTTTTTGAAAAAAAAGAAAAGATAATTCATAGCAAATAATACGACTATAAGTTATGCTGATGTATGCATACACTTTGGTAAAAATATTGATTTGTACTCGTAGACGAGTGTACACTGATATTTAGATTAATGGTGGATATTTTCAGACTGATTGAGAAACCAATGGACTGATAAACGGGAATGCTGAACAACAAAAGCAACAATAGCAGCAGCAACAACAAAAGTTGCAGTTTATAATTAACTTACGAGACAGCAATGTCCTTGAAGCGAATAAAGAAGACCCGTCACTAAAGTGACTTTATTGAACGTTGTGGCGCTTTAAACCAACAATTAATTTTGTTTAAGTCTTGCAAATGAGCTATGTCACGATAAATTATGTGCAATATTTTCTGAGCGCGTGTAATTATGTGTATGCATGCATGTTTGGGTGTGTTAGTGTGTGCGCGCGCTTGTTAATGTGTGTGTTTAAAATATACGTATGTGCATTACTTACCTAACCTAACCATACAAACTTTGTGTTTTAGATGATTATATCAACATTTGAGAAAACATTTTATGCATAATCATTGCTCACCGTGCTTTATATATTGTTATGTTTATTAATCGTCTCTTGCATAGGTTATAACTTGTACAGTTAGCATACACTGGTTAGAAGAAAGGCTATTATGTTTTTGTGTTGTTAGAATGGTTTGTTTGAAAAATATGGTCATTATACATGCACATCAATCTTTGTAATTCAGTTCAGTTTACTTCAATGCACGCGTTGTACGTATACTTCTGAAGTGTCTGTATACTTCTGAAGTGTCTGTATACTTCTGAAGTGTCTGTATACTTCTGAAGTGTCTGTATACTTCTGAAGTGTCTGTATACTTCTGAAGTGTCTGTATACTTCTGAACTGTCTGTATACTTCTGAAGTGTCTGTATACTTCTGAAGACAGAAGTGGCAGAAAGTAAAAGTAGCAGCAACGTGAAAATTCTATTTTGAAAAAAATCTAAATTAAACTGAATACGTGCCTTACTACATAATGCAGTCTACGTAAGACAGTCTCTTCATATTTCTTACATCACTACTTGCACACCTGGGATTAATTAATAACAACACGCTTACGAACGCATATTTCACAAGTGACACCATTCTGACAATAGCTCTCAGCAAATTACTGAGCACTTAGTGACCGGATGGTGGGCGACCTATTCTTGAAGTAGTCGTGTTATTCTCTTTTGCTCTGTCTCGTGTCCATCTTCAAGGGGAGACCACTTAGATGCTTTATCTTTTATTTCTGCTATCCACGATGACCAGGGCCGCAAAGAGTATCTCGAGCACCTTACACAACATTTAAAGAAACAAAGGAAATGTAAAAGATACATCAGTACAGAATCACAACAGAACATCAGTTTAATAGTGCAATTTGGTGCAAAGACAAAAGCAAATACTTCAGTGGGTTAATAATAACAAATACTTCACAGCATTACAACTGCTTCACTGCATTAACGATAACAAATGCACTAGTGCAAAAGCGTAATTTACAATGCCAAAAATATTACAGTTGTAATATACAAAATATTACATTTTTTTTAAGAGAGGCGACAACATTAGTGTAGAGCGAAATCTAATAAACCAGTACAATGACAATGGTACAGAGCAAAGATATATTACACCAGTACAATGACAATGGTACAGAGCAAAAATATACTACACCAGTACAATGGCGCAAAGCGAAATCTACCACATTATTACAACGACAATGGTGCACTGGTGCAGAGCAAAATCTCTACGCCAGTACAACGATATTGGTACAGAGCAAAATCTACTGCACAACTTCTCACACAAATGGTGAGAAAAAAAAAACACTCACACAATTGTACTGTGCAGTAACAAATTTACTCCATATGTCTTTAACAGAAAGAGGAGCTCATTAATTCAATCACAAAATCTAATATTTCGCAATGAAAAAGAACAAAAGACAAACAATAAAATCTATATTTTATTAGGACAATCGTCTACATTATTACACTTAAAATATTAACAAGTACATTTTAATGCAGCTAAACGATCTGCAAATCGCACAGCAATAAATACAGGATGTATGCTTAATTGGAATAAATTAAGCTGAGGTGGAAAAAATATACCTCATCATGGACAAATGAGGTCTTCGCGAATAAAGTTAATTCTATATTGACAAATTAAGCCTAGAAGAAACAATGTGTCCCTACATGGACAAATTAGGCCTATGTGTATATTTACGTGGAATTAAGCATAGGCATAAACTTAAATTCGTCAAAGGTCAACTTAGATCTAGGTAAAGAAGCATGTATTTGCACATGGACAATTTAAACCTAGATGAAAATATTAAAGAAAAATCATATATGACAAATTAGGCACAGGTAATAAAAAAAAAGGTGTAAGCCTACGGGGATAAATTGGGCCGTGATGGAAATGTACCTGCATGATGTAACCTCAGCTGCATTACAGAGTGTTCATTTGTATACATTGACTTTACACGTTGTATTAATTAAAATGCTACACTGTCGCTGAGTTGTGTGACAGTAGAGCACAGGCTTGCAATTGAATAAACTCGTAAAAACTCTACCAGGCTTTTAACTGACTAAACTCGTAAAAATACTACCAGGCTTGTAATTGACTAAACTCGTAAAAACACTATTTTATGGTGGAATCTCTGTGATGAAAAAAGAATCAAGAATGTATTTTGTTTCTAATATTGTTAACCTATTCTTTATTAAATATTTCTAATTGTTTCACTCTTGCATATCTCTTAGTGTAGTATAACTTGTTTTTGTTAGCTAGCTGTTGTAAGTTGTAATGAGAGTATAATTATACCGTCTTGTTCATTGTTTGTCTTTGCATCTACTTTTTATATCTATTTCTCAATTTATTACTGAGTGGGAGCTGAGTCAAACTTACCGGCATCACCAACTCTCATTATCAGAGTAACAGTTGTATATTACCAGTAGTTCATATTCTACATCGTCAATTGTAATGTATCATGTCTTTAGCTAGTAACTATTTAGTATATTATATTATTACAAAGAAACCCCAGGGCAACTCGCGACAAGGGCAAATTAGGCCTGTGTTGTAATATTATGTATGTTTACCTTGACAAATTAAGAGTAGGTGAAAATGATGCATATATCGTTAGAATTAGGTCTATGTAAAACAATGCAGACATGTATGGACACATTAGACCTAATCAATGCATGCCTATGTGGATAAATTAAGTCTATGTGAAAACAATGCAGCACTATAAGATACTTTAGATCTAAATGAGAGATATGTACACCTAAATGGACAAATTATGCCTTGTTGGATAAAATGTACTCCTATATGGACTTGGTCAATGTGGACAATGTATGCTGACCTAGGTGAAAATCAATTGTGTCCCTAGAGGGACAACATAGGCCTATTAGAAAACCAATTGTATCCCTACAGGTACAACTTAGACCTATTAGAAAACCAATTATATACCTACAGGTACAACTTAGGCCTATTAGAAAACAAATTGTATCCCTACAATGACAAGTTAGGCTTAGGTGGGAACAAAATGTACGCCTACCTGAAGAAAAAGAAGCAGCCCCAAAGCTATCCCCACGTACAAGATGTTCTCCTGCACGAGATCCTGTAATTTATCGTAGCAACCCTGCAAGTCAAATTGGACAGTTAAGAGATCCCCTTTCTACGCACACAACTGGTTACACAATCATTTACAAGTACATTTAATCACCTCTACGTACATGTGAGATTGAGTGGGTGAGATAGACCGAATAAAACAGTTTTCAACGAAAATCAATCAATCAAAGAATAAATGAAAAATATTTGAAAGACGCATACATACTATGATCTAAGTTCATATATCTCTCACACACATTATTATACAGAATAATAGTCTTATGACAATTATTACGTAGACATGACGTTATATGAACACTTATTATAAGATAGACAAGAATCTAATAGGATTTCAGTAATGACTCCATTCCTCTATTTGTCTCGTATCAGTGCTGAGGTGTACTTGGATTACTGTATTCTCAACACCTGTTTATCTCGTATTAGTGCTGAGGTGTACTTGGATTACTGTATTCTCAACACCTGTTTATCTCGTATCAGTGCCGAGGTGTACTTGGATTACTGTATTCTCAACACCTGTTTATCTCGTATCAGTGCCGAGGTGTACTTGGATTACTGTATTCTCAACACCTGTTTATCTCGTATTAGTGCTGAGGTGTATACATCAATACTGAGCAAGAACACACATCAGTAAAACAGAATTGTTTGTGCTAAACGCTACTCTGCTATTTATTAATGTCCCAATGTTTTAATTGTTATTACTGTATTCTGAAGAGCACACATTATGTGAAATAAAATACTACGTGTTCAGTTCTCAGAAGCATTCTTATTTATAAAGATAAATTAAAATGTTCTTAGGATGACTCTTTGTCTCCCAGCAGTTTTCAGAATCAAACGTTTGCACTTAAAGAAAAGTTTAACATGGCAACTGAGACCACTATGCATTATTAACACAATTAATTGTACGCCCTCATGTAGTCACGTGACCAGTCACTTAATGGAACAGATTGCACACTGTCAGTGAAATTGTTTATCCATAAAACTGCAGATCACACTTGTAATAGTCCAGTTCACAGCAACCCCCTTCTCACTTCTTAACGAGTAAAGACAATTTCATTGTGTTGCGTGCGTGCGTGCGTGCGTGAAAGAGAGAGAGTATTTGTGAGCGTGTATCATCACTAACCTTTTGATTAAAATCTGAATAGGGAACTGTTGGTTTGGTGCATTTGTCATACACAGTTGGATCCTTGCTCTCGATGATTTCCTTCTTACAGCACGATGCAGGAAGAGACTTTGCCACACCGGAAATGAAGTCACCCGGGCCATTGATGCCGCAGCACTCCAACTGCGTGAAATAATATGTGGAGTTAGATTTCTCTGACCGCTTTCTTTCTATGCTTTTTTCTTCTTCCTCGGGTCAACGTTATACAGAAAAGGTGACGGATAGCTTAAACATTTTCAAAATCTTACATTTGTTTCACATTGTCACAATACAAAATACATTAGTAAAAATAAAAAGAATTAAAACAAAATTCATGTTGAAGATGATATTTTTATCAGCATTATCAATGCCTCTAAATATAATTTTCATTACGATGCTTTCCTTGTGAGTGAGAATAATATTTATTACATATTAAACATCTTTAAAGAAAGGATTAATAAAATATTTTACTTTTAAACAATAATATATTTAAAATGGTATTATAATATTTATTAAGTATTAAACATTTTGAAAGAAAGTTTCTGTGCAAGCTGTTTGAAAACATTCACAAGGAAAAAGGGATAGGTAGGTGAAGACCTTTGTATATTATGAATTGAACACGGTCTAACTTAAGATACATTTTACTTGTATTAAATTATAATTCTGTTTTTCTGTTAAGTGTAACTAAAGCAAATTCTCTAAAACGCTGTTATCTTCATACCAGATAGTTTGAAGTATTGAATTTATTTGTTTCTAAAACGCTGTTATCTTCATTCCAGATAGTTTGAAGTATTGAATTTATTTCTTTCTAAAACGCTGTTATCTTCATACCAGATAGTTTGAAGTATTGAATTTATTTGTTTCTAAAACGCTGTTATCTTCATACCAGATAGTTTGAAGTATTGAATATATTTGTTTCTAAAACGCTGTTATCTTCATACCAGATAGTTTGAAGTATTGAATTTATTTGTTTCTAAAACGCTGTTATCTTCATACCAGGTAGTTTAAAGTATTGATGGAATAAGAAAAGAGGTCTTTTCCAGACTTGTTGTAGTCGCTTTCAACCTTTTCGGCGATAGTTTCCTTCATTGATTTGTGCAACTGAAACGTAATCAATCAATTAAAGAAGAATGAATCACATAACCAAATCAATCGGTCGATCAAAGAGTAAATCCATCCATCCATCCATCAATTAATCAATCAACGATTCAATCAGCCAGTCAGTCAGTAAGCCAACCACTAAATATACATACATTGTGTGGATTGAGTTAACCCTCTATTAATTGATTAATTGAAAATTTTACTTTCTTCACCCTTCCACCCTGTCCCTGACCTGGCCCTGACCCTGACCCTGACCCTGATTCTGTCCATGTCCCTACTGCTAACTCCAATACTTATGTAGTAAAAGTCTTCACTGTCATGTAGATAACGAAATTGAGATATCTAAATTCTATAATATACCGTACATCTATTTCTGCGTCAATTACCACACGATATAATTATGCTTTGCACAAAGCAGTTTAAACATAACCACACGATATAATTATGCTTTGCACAAAGCAGTTTAAACATAACCACACGATATAATTATGCTTTGCACAAAGCAGTTTAAACATAACCAT
Organism: Sinotaia quadrata; assembly: GCA_028829895.1. Lineage (NCBI taxonomy): Eukaryota > Metazoa > Mollusca > Gastropoda > Architaenioglossa > Viviparidae > Sinotaia > Sinotaia quadrata. The sequence continues at coordinate 112,448,698 of CM054179.1, forward strand.
ACGATATAATTATGCTTTGCACAAAGCAGTTTAAACATAACCATACGATATAATTATGCTTTGCGCAAAGCAATTTAAACATAACCATACGATATAATTATGCTTTGCACAAAGCAATTTAAACATAACCATACGATATAATTATGCTTTGCACAAAGCAGTTTAAACATAACCATACGATATAATTATGCTTTGCACAAAGCAGTTTAAACATAACCATACGATATAATTATGCTTTGCACAAAGCAGTTTAAACATAACCATACGATATAATTATGCTTTGCGCAAAGCAATTTAAACATAACCATACGATATAATTATGCTTTGCACAAAGCAATTTAAACATAACCATACGATATAATTATGCTTTGCACAAAGCAGTTTAAACATAACCATACGATATAATTATGCTTTGCACAAAGCAGTTTAAACATAACCATACGATATAATTATGCTTTGCACAAAGCAATTTAAACATAACCACAAAAATCTAGCTAGAAGGAACAAATAAACAACTCACGACTGAATCTCTAGTGAGAAAAAGGCCTCCAACAACTGATTCGGCGATGACAAAGATGATCACGAGGACAATAAACTAAGAAGAGACGAAATTTGAAACAGGAGAATTATTTGTGAATAAAAATAATGTTTACAAAAGAATTTGCAAAATTAGTTTTCTAAATTGTGAACGATAGCATTGTGTAACTAGGCCAACGTCTGTTATGATTATTATATTATTGTCTACTATCAATTAATAATTAGATATCTAAATACAAATGGTTGGAAATCTTAATTTATATATTATTAAATAATCCTAGTAGTTCACTCCAAGTCTCTTTTCAACTTCACCAATCCCTGTCGTTCCAGAAGTCTATTCTTTACTTCACATACATACACAAGCAACATACATTCTACTGACACAAAATTTCTTTTCTTACTGACGGAGTACTGTGACCTGTCTTTAAATTATATTGAGCCCCCATCTATCCACTATTACTACATACATAATTTAAATAGTATGCATAAAATACTGATAAAAACAACAATGAATTTATTGACAAATTTAAATTTTATCACACTGAAGTTAGATGGATAGGTCATGGAAATGTTTTGAAGTGTTTTTTTTTTTTTTTTTTGCACTTAAGAGATGGAATCGCTTCATTCATGAAAATGAAAAGTAAAGCAGTTACTTTGATGACTGATTCTACTTTTCTATGCAATCTTGCTTTTCTAACAGATATTACGAATCACTTGAATGCACTGAACTTGAAGCTTCAAGGCAAATAACAGATTATCACACAGATGTATGACAATGTGAAATCGTTCAAAGTTAAATTACGTTTATGGATGAAGCAGTCGATGAGGGCAATTTGGACCATTTCTTAACCCTCAATTCATCAGGAAATGTTGAACCCAAATGCTTGAAAGAATATACATATTTGTTGTCTAACTTACTTCAACAGTTTGATGAGTGCTTTGAAGACTTAAGGTTTTGGAGCTGCAATTTCAACTTTTTTCAACACCGTTTGCTGTAGAAATTGACGATGTTGCAGAGGAATTGCAAATAGAGTTGGTAGAACTTCGGTGTGATACTGTCTTGAAGCAAAAATATGCAGAATTACGGATTCCCGAATTCTACACGTTTCTTTTACGAGAAAGGTTTCCGAGGTTACTCTCTGCTACTGCAAGGATTTTATTAATGTTTGGAAGTACATATGTATGTGAACATTTTTTCTCATCCATGAAGGTTAACAAGTCTTTGATAAGGTCACGGCTGAACATTTGCAAGCAACACTGAGATTGGCTTCTTCTCATAAATTCAAACCTAATATTGAGGTCCTTGTTGATGCAAAACGCTGCCAGCTAAGTACCCAAATTTCCAGAACAAAAACTGACGAAAGGTAAACATAATATGGTAATTACATTCACATTAAACATTACAGTTTTAATTTAAAATTGGATTGAAATAATTAAATAAAATTTGTAAAGCATTATCTTCTTATTATGTTGTCTTTTATTGACTTTTTATCATTGTAAAAAAAAAATGATCCGGTGATGCGGCCCTCGGATTACTTTACAAGTCCTCCTCATTTGGCCCTCAGAGCAATTTAAGTTTGATACCCCTGCTGTAGGCTATCGTCTAGTTTGGGGTTTTGGGGAAACTCCTACTATATTCATTGCATATTATTCTTAACATGCAACGCACGATGTCTACTTTCAACTCTCGCTACATAAATAGTAGCAGCATAAATACATTAATTATTTCTCATAAACATGTGTGGGCAATTTTGCTCCTTCACACATTGTGTGACTTAGTTTCAGTGAAATTATGTTCATAATTCTTTACATAGTTTCAATGAAAGTATATTCATAATTCATTATTTAGTTTCAGTAAAATATTTTCACAATTGGATAGAACAACACGAAACACTTTGACCAAACTGAACATATGTTTGAGAAATGGGGTACATGTTATCGGATTGTAATTCATTTGTATTTTCAAAATTGTAATTTAAATAATTTAAAGAAATGAACAAAATAATCATACCACTATTTTGTGATTTTTTCAGGAAGTCATGATCTGAATCATTTAAAGTTAATACATTTTTAAATTAACACATTTAGAGTAACTTTGGTCTGTTCAGACTACACATTTAGAGTAACTTTGGTCTGTTCAGACTACACATTTAGAGTAACTCTAGTCTGCCCGGACAACACATTTAGAGTAACTTTGGTCTGTTCAGACTACACATTTAGAGTAACTCTAGTCTGCCCGGACAACACATTCAGAGTAACTTTGGTCAGTCCTTACAACACATTCAGAGTAACTTTGGTCAGTCCTTACAATATATTTAGAGTACTTTTGATAAGTCCTTACAACACATTTAGAGTAACTTTTGTCTGTCTGGAAAACACATTTAGAGTAATTGTGATCTGTCCAGACATCACATTTAGGGTAACGTTGGTCTGTCCAAACAACATATTTAGGGTAACTTTGGCTTGTCCAGACAACACATTTAGAGTACTTTGGTCTGTCCAGATAACACATTGCGACAAATGATGTAGAACTTTGTTTGCAGTTTAAGAATACAAACATACGGATGCTTTTTAAAATCTGAACATTGGACTAGGCCCATATCTAGACGACTAAAATCGCATACCAAGTGTACCACAGCTGATCGCAAAAACAACAAACTTAGGAATGGTTGCTAAGCAGAAACATGGAATAACCATAGCAGAAATTATCGCGTTTTCATCAGTCTGGCGCCGAATTAAGTCAACCCTACATCGCAAACACATTATTAGAATATACACACAATTAAAAAAATAAACATATTGTTAGAACAAACACACTGCTGAGAAAAACCATTTGCTAGCAATCTACATTGCTAGGATAAGCACATTTTGAGAGGAAACACTTTGTTAGAAAAAACACAAAACAAATTTAAAACACACACACACACACACACACACACACACACACACACACACACACACACACACACAAACAAACAAACACACACACACACACACACACACACACACACACACACACCGTCACAAAAATGTAAAATACCCCTTAAAATATCCCCAACTTTAGAAAGAACATACTTGCTGGAAAAAACAACACACTTTTAGAAATTTAGATCGTTGGAATAAGTACAATGTTAGAATACGCACAACTGTTTACTTAAGCCACCAATCAAACACCAACCAGAATGAGCAGAGGACGCCATCGACAACACGCTCCGCAGCAAGCAAAGAATGATATTGCAAAGAGGAAGGCTCCAAAGATGATGAAAATAAGGCCGATGTCTCCGATGAAAGGAATCTGGGTCACCTCTTTTAGTTGTGGAATGCCGAACATCTTTTGCTGCTCATCGTTGAGTGAAAAGGTGCCAACGATTGCTCCAACAATTTCGTTAGCAAAATATTTAAAAACAATGCCCACCGCGAAAAGAGCGAGAGACACTATCTGTAAAGAAATGTTTATTTTTTTTAATATGTTAATTTAAAAATTAGCAAGAGAGTAAAATGTTTATTGTACTTTTTAATGTGTTAATTTAAAAATTAGCAAGAGAGTAAAATGTTTATTGTACTTTTTAATGTGTTAATTTAAAAATTAGCAAGAGAGTAAAATGTTTATTGTACTTTTTAATGTGTTAATTTAAAAATTAGCAAGAGAGTAAAATGTTTATTGTACTTTTTAATGTGTTAATTTAAAAATTACCGAAAGAGTAAAATAATATGGACATCATATCCATGCTTAAATCTCTCTCTCTCTCTCTCTCTCTCTCTCTCTCTCTCTCTCTCTCTCTCTCTCTCTCTCTCTCTCTCTTTATATATATATGTCTGTCAATCTATCTATCTGTCTGTCTGTCTATAGTCTGACTGCCATCCATCCATCCATCCATCCATCCATCCATCCATCCACCCATCTATTATACCTATCTATCTATCTATCTATTTGTCCGTCTGTCTGCCTATCCCTGTCTCATGCATATAATCTATATTAAATATAATCTACGTCCTCACAACATATTAAAACCTAACTAACACTAGTTGCACATTTTATAGCACCACAATTTCCTCATATTAAATGCAATTAAAAATGCTCTTTCGTATTATGCCATGGCTTGTCAAGTCGCAATATGTCACATCATGTCCTATTCAAACACGTCATATTTAATAACGCTCCATTCCACCCAACTACATGCGCCAGTAGCCACATTATTTTAAATTATATAACACATCACTATACTCACCACATTATTTTAAATTATATAACACATCGCTAAACTCACCACATTATTTTAAATTATATAACACATCGCTATACTCACCACATTATTTTAAATTATATAACATATCGCTATACTCACCACATTATTTTAAATTACATAACACATCACTACACTCACCATATTATTTTAAATTACATAGCACATCGCTATACTCACCACATTATTTTAAATTACATAACACATCACTATACTCACCACATTATTTTAAATTACATAGCACATCGCTATACTCACCATAAAGATCGTATTAAGAGTGATTAGTATAATTTTCCCGATGCTCGTGAAACACCCCATGATCTCTGGCTCACTTTTCTGTTTGTGTACAGCAAATCCTGGCACCTACACTCTGTGATTCCTCAAAATCTGATGTTCAGCAAGATTTAGTCACTGTATTTGTTTTTTATCTCAGAAAGTCTGACCACTGTGTTTACTCTTCACCTAGCTTTAGTCATCGTATTCTTTGAACCTCAGAAAGTTTGACCTCTGTTATTGGTATGCAGCAAAAGGTGAGTTTGTAGTGCAGCAAAATCTTATCGACATGATTTGAGTATAGTCACTAAGTTACTCTAATATTGCTCATCTTTAAGTTCCGGAAGAGGGGAGACAAGTTTTCATGAGTACTACTAGATCTGTTCGAAAACGGAAAACACTGACGTTGTGAAGGTTTCAGTTGTCAAACGTTAGACTTTTAATCGTTTTGACATTTAGGTCTACACATCCAACGTTCACTTGGCTAGAACTTCGGTAGAAGCTGCATAATTTATTTCCTCTCAGTTTTCTACAACAGGTAACTCCCATGTACGAATGTTGTACTGCGCTGCAATCAAAACTCGATGCACCCTTGATGACGATTTTAACTGTCAACTACTTTGAAATTTGACAAGTGTCCAGAAGTTATTTACGGGAGATTGAGGCACAAGCGTTGCATTGTTTCAATTTAATGTACACGTCAAGCCTTTACGCCAATATCGACACCAAAGGCTTTTAAAAATGTACTTTAACATAATTAACAATTCATCAGAATCACTTTCTGGATACTAGACTCTTGGATAGCGGCGTTACGAACTTAATTAAATTAATTATACCTGTATTTGTTGCTTCTGTTTCAAGTGCTGTATTCCTTGTTACGGATTAATACCATGATATAGAGAAAATGCTGTACTTCTGTTTCTAGTGCTGTATTCTTTGTTAAGGGTTAATATAGGGAAAATGCTGAACTGCTGTTCTGTGGCATACAACATAACAGTTATCAATCTATTCCGGCCTCTTTGATATGCGAACCGGAATGCTCATCGAGCTATGTCTTTTCATTTAAACGGGTACTAATTCAGTCTAAAATTATGTATATATTGCTGCCCTTTCAATATGTGAACAAGAATAAACTCGTTAAGATATATATATATTTCATTTAAACGAGTACTAATTCTACAGTCTACGTTTATTTAATCTAACCATTTAATTGCATGCGGCAGAAGTTGGCTGACTTGAGACTGAAGTGAAATATTAACATAGATAACGGGTTTCCTTTTCATACACGCCTCTCACGTGATTCATTCAGATTTGCTAGATATAATTATGTGTACAACCACTCACGCCCACCTGCAATAAGGGTGCACGAAAAGTATGCCTTAAGAAGCATACGTTTAGAAGGAACTGGTATGCATAGAGAACAAATACAGCAGACAGATAGATAGATAGACAGATAGACAGGCAGACAGATAGATAGATAGATAGATAGATGGGTGGGTGGATGGATGGATGGGCGGACGGGCGGACGGACAGACAGACAGACAGACAGATAGATAGATAGATAGATGCATGGACGGACGGATGGATGGATGGGTGGGTTGGTGGGTGGATGGATGGATGGATGGACGGACGGACGGACAGACAGATAGATAAATAAATAGATAGATATCTTATATACGCATATACATACTTAACACATATACACATATTCCTTTACGTAGAATATGCATATTTACATAAATGTACATCGTTACACGTACACATAGGTATATGAATGTAAAATGACCATGTCTTACGAGCCAACCATAACTACCTGGCGGAAAACGACTATTATTGCGGCGAGTATTATGAAACACTTGTCTTGCTTTGGGAAATTATTTATTTGTAAATATAAACAGTCTTTGGGACAATTCCATCACTTTGTAGCATTAAATCGATATACACTACAGCGTCCTGCTCTCTCCTTTTCAGATTAATAGCACACATTTCTTTCTTTACTTTTCTTGTCTTTTCTTTTTAACAACCGCACACGCATTTTGATACAAGAAAGACACACATGCACGCACACACACATACACACACATACACATACACATACACACATACACACACACATACACACACACACACATACACACACACAAACACTCAAATGTTTTGCCATTGTAGTCCTGTGTTCGAGGTCACACAAGAGAACGGAATCAGATGAGGCAGGTTTCTAAAGTTAGCGACATTCAAGTAGTGCCATTTATAGTCCTTCTGAGCACTCAGTCATGTTGACTGGTGTCGTCAACGAACTCACATCTGTCACGTGCCGAGCAAACATGATAAAAGTAGAATAAAATCGAATAAAAGTAATCTCTTCTACTTTATTTTTTAGACCTTTAATTACAGGAAGCGCATGTGTTTCTCCAAGTCGTTTAGCACGTCACTCTTTATTGCCTTCCTTTAACAGTCAACGTCACATGATAATCAACAAGAAAAATCGTCTAGCGCGTCACTTTTATCGCCTCCTTTTGCCAGTCAACGTCACACGATACCCAACATGAGAAATAGACGCTTTACTGACCTTGATAGAAATGATATAAATATAACGACTTATAAATATGTTAAAAGTGTTGAGCGTCTTTTCAAGCTGTTGATAAAGACTGGGTTGTTATTTAATATTCATTACCAGTCATTTATAATTTTGAGGATATAACACTTTAAATTCGATTTTAACTATAATCAAGTAGGCTGGCTATCTACAGATCTAGACTCACCCAGTAAAACTCAGAAAGAATAATAGATGTAATATGGCGTCACCTTTAAAATGACGTTTAATAAGTGCCTTGGTAGTAGAATAAATTTGTCCTAGTTTTCCTAATAGAAAGTGACTGATCTAATTTGTGAAGAAAATAGCATTTAGATGCCAGTAATGTTTCACTTGTGTAGCACATTCCATTGCTCGACATAAACAGAAATCGGTGTCATTAAGGCATATAGATTACTAGGGCATATAACACAATGTTCATCTGACAAGGAAACCTCTCTCTCTTTACTCAGCATTGGTAGGGGCATATTTCTTATCAATATAACACAATGTTCTTCTGACAAAGAAACGTCTCTTTCTTTACTGAGCATTTTTCGGGACAAGTCGGCGAAGACGGCCATATATTTTAAATGTCACTGGGTTACTACCAAGAAAAATAAGTAGACAAATATTTAGGCTCAACACACATTTTTAAATAGTAATTTCCTCGAGGACAGTGCCTCTAATTAATTATCTTCTATATTTCAAACGATCTTTCCTGTAAGCAGGATTTCATCTGACAGCAGTATACTTTCTGATTATATATCTTTAGTTTGACTGATTCATCTATTATCTATAAATGCTTATGCTTGCTCTCTACATAGTTTTGATCACATGACACTGCTTAAATTCATAATGATGAAATCATATGTCATCAATAAATGCCTTGATCACCTAACATCTTTGTATTATCTAGTGTACATTTCTAGTGGTCCCTGTTTTAATATTTTGCAATCTATCACAGATAAAGGCTTTCTATAGTTTATCTTCCACACAGAATATTGAATATCTAAGATCCGTCATGTGATCAGAACCTATGTAGAGAGCAGATATAAGCATTTATAGATAATAGATGAATCATTAAACCTAAAGATAGGCTACTGAACATCTACCATCTATATAGATTACTAGGGCATTAAACACAATTTTTATAGGTTACTGAACATCTACCATCTATATAGGTAGTGAACATCTACCATCAGTATAGATTACTAGGGCATTAAACACTTACAATTTATATAGGCTACTGAACATCTACCATCTATATAAAGTACTTAACAACCACCATTTATACTGAACACCTGCCATCTATACAGAGGATTCAACATTACAAAAACACTGATCTTAGCATCTACCACATAAAGGGAAATAAATATCTACCATCTGTAATAGGGTTACTGAACTTTTACCATGCTTCTTGCCCATTCTCAAACTTATGAGTCACGTGTCATTTGTTTGCATTAGGTTCTTGTCTCAAATTTATTTATAGTTCGATATGCAGATTGCACACAGATGAGAATGTGTAAGTGTTTATAATGTATGTGTATGTGGAAATCGTGTAGACGTATAAATGGTAATAATGTGTGTGTGTGTGTGTGTGTGTGTGTGTGTACATGGAAATCGTGTAGATCTGTATAAGTGGTAATAATGTGTGTGTGTGTGTGTGTGTGTGTACATGGAAATTGTGTGGATGTATAAGTGGTATAACTGGTAATAATGTGTGTATGTGAACATGTTAATTATGTGGATGCATAAGTGGTATAACTGGTAATAATGTGTGTATGTGAACATGTTAATTATGTGGATGTATAAGTGGTATAACTGGTAATAATGTGTGTATGTGAACATGTTAATTATGTGGATGTATAAGTGGTATAACTGGTAATAATGTGTGTATGTGAACATGTTAATTATGTGGATGTATAAGTGGTATAACTGGTAATAATATGTGTACACGCGGTAATCGATTGGATGTATGACTGGTAATAATGTGTGTACATGGTAATCGTGTAGATTGTGGATTTGTAAGTGGTTATGATGTTTGTATAAGTGGTAATAAAATGTGTGTATTTGTAAGTGGTTATGATGTTTGTATAAGTGGTAATAAAATGCTCTCACAAAATCATGTGAGGTCACTTCAGTAATGGAAGAGACCAGAAAAATGTGAAATCCCTATATTAATTGCAACTTCAACCAAGCTAACCGACGCCTGATCGTTATCACCCGGGAGACCATAGAAGTGCGTTGCATTCCGTTATCTAACGAAACGAAAAGAGCTATGTGTTCAAGATCAACGGTATCATAAACCTGGTTTGCTTGAAAATCTTATCAGGTAAAAGGTTTTCGTCGCCACTCAAACAGTCTTGCAAAGGACACGTGATTCTATAAATACACAAGTCTTTAAATTGCTGAGTCACATGACACAAGGCATGCATGGTCACTATCTATCTATCTATCTATCTATCTATCTATCTATCTATCTATCTATCTATCTATCTATCTATCTATCTATCTATCTATCCATCTATCTATCCATCTATCTATCCCTCCATCTATCCATCTATTTATCTATCTATCTATCTATCTATCTATCTATCTATCTATCTATCTATCTATCCATCCATCCATCCATCCATCTACCTATCTCTAGTTGTAATCTGCATCTCTATCAATTTGTCTGCAAATATTTACTGTATTATTATGTAAAAACGGGATTATATGGCTTGACAAAGAGAGACGTTTTAGCTGAAAAGATTTTTAGATGATCATACTTCAGCAACACAAATGCATATAAAATAAATAAATAGTGACTATAATTTACCTGTAATAACATCTCTTACTCATCATTTGCCATATCATAGTTCTATGAGTTACATTTTAAAACAACAAACCAAAACACCACACCAAATAATTACAATTTAAAAAATAACTCTAAAACACCAACTCAAATAATTTTATTAAAATTAATACCTCTAAACACCAGAACAAATAACTTAAAATAACTCAATAATATCAGATTAAATTATTACATTTAATTTAAAGAATAACTCTACAACACCAGGTTCAATAATGACAGTTTAATAAAGTAAAAATGAAACACCAGATGAAAGAAGGACATTTTAAAAACAAGAGATTAACTCTAAGATACGGGTCAAATAAAAACATTTTAAAATCATTATAACACAAGATAAATAATTGCATTTGAAAAACTCTAGACCATCAAATAATAACATTTTATTGTCAGAGTCCAATGATCAGCAGAAACACACATTTTACAGCAGATGAAATACTGCCGCCGGTGTTTTAAAGCCATCAGATGTACTAAACAAAACGTTAATAGAAAAAAATAAGTTGAATATCCGTTATTTGTAAACGTTATGGAAATGGCAACAAAACATGGAAATGCCCCTCATGGAACTTGAGGGACAACTTCTACATGCAGTTTGAAATAATTCAAACTCAGAACTTTGACTAAACACTAAAACACTAGAGCTCGTAAGTTCTCATATCGTACAGACAAAATGTCAGTCACATCTTTCTCCAAACTGCGTCTTTACCTTATTTTAACGCACACACGTACATACATATACACGCAACCACACAAATAATACAGACATACAGATACACACACATAACACACATAATCATGCACACACAAACATATAAACACACACTCACATACACACATACAAGGACACACGTAACACACACACACACATACATGCATATATGCACACATGCACACACATACATTGACGCACGTAAGAGTATACAAATAACCACAAACCTAAGCACACTCATTTACACGCACACACATACATTTACACACAGACAGACATTTACACACAGACACAGACACACACAACACACGTGCACGTACGAACACACACACACACGTAAGCATATATACATACACTCATTCATGTATACATTATGATGGTGCGAGGGAACGAAAGGATGGCCTCCCCTCATCATTAATTTATCTTGGGATTTTAGGCAGCAAGACACTAATAAAAGTCCGATAGGAAGTTTGTCGCCCTTTGATCCATTAGAAACATCGCTATTTATATTTCGCCCAGAAATCAGTCTTCCAGCGATCGCATCAACACTTATATAACTTTGCTAAACCACCATAGTTCAAGTTATAATAATTAGCCAACTGACCCATAACTGACTGACCATGTGGAACGGTCAGTGCACGAATGCGCTAGCTCGCCAAAATACACGAATCTCAGGGCTGATTCTGCCGTCAACAGTGTAAAACGCAAGAAGCGCTTTCCCAGACCAAAAAAACTACGAGACTCGGCAGTCAATGACGTCACCTAGAGCTGGTGACGTAGATGCGCAATTCTGTATCCACTGGAAAAGGAGTGAGACCATTTGTATACACGACACCTGCAGTCCATATGAGGCGCTCGTCACGTGATCTCTATATTCCACAAGCCAGATGGACAGTGTAATATTGAACTCTTTCGCTAATGACGTGGACTACTTAAGAAAAGCTAGAGCAGGAGTAAGTGCTGTAGAGACTCTATCCGTGTATCATTTTTCAACAGTTCACTATTGTATTTTTTTTTTGTTGTTGCGTTCATTCATTAACCGTTTGTACCTTCTCTTTATTGGCAGGTTTGCGATTGGAGATTCGGTAGCCAGTTGTGAAGAAATAAAATAAATATTACATATACACCTGACAAATGCTGAAGTGTGGTGAGGTGTGTAGTCTGCAAGTTAAAGTATTTTGTTTACTTAGCTTAATTCATTTAACCAAACACCTTGCCCTGATGACACACAAACACACACACGTGCACACACACAGGCACATAAATACACACATATTTTCACTTGTCATATGATCCTCAAATGCCACAACAGACAAGAATAGAAAAATCAACTTTTGCAGTAAGAGTGTAAGGTTTGTGTCACATAATGGCATACATACATATATCAATCTTTACCAGTCTTTCATGAAAGTCTTACTAAGATGAATTGTGTCCCTTTAATCTTAATGCTAGTACTTATATCCAGCAGGAAAAAATAACCATGAAAGATAAAGGCCAAAACGTAGATGCGGATCAATGTTGAAGTCTTAAATCTTCAGGTATGTTGAATAAATAAATGCAGGCAACGTATGAATTTCACGTTATTATGTGGTTCGATTCTGCAATTTGATTCCAGTAACATGAGTAGTAGAAGACTAGTGGTAAGACTAGTAGAAAGCCAGACCCAAGACTAGTACAAGTTCAGACACACAACTAGTAGTAAGAATAGACTAGTATAAGGCCAGACCCAAGACTAGTGCGTAGGTTAGGGTAGAGCCAGACACAACTAGCAGTAAGACTAGTATAAGACCAGATTCAAGACTAGTGGTAAGATAGAGTAATGATATAAAAGCACTAGTGGTAAAACTAGTATAATGCAGACACAAGACTAGAGATAAGGCTTGCATAAGGCAAGACATAAGACTAGTATAAGGCAAGAGACAAGACTAATATAATGCCAGAGACAAGACTAGTGGTATGACTGTTATAAGGATAGAAAAAGACATACGAGAGACTAATTTTAAGACTAGTATAATTTCAGAGACAAGAATAATGGTAAGACAAGTACAAGCCAGAGACAAGACTAGTGGTAAGACTAGTACAAGGCCACAGACAAGAATAATGGTAAGACAAGTACAAGCCAGAGACAAGACTAGTGGTAAGACAAGTCCAAAGACTAGTGGTAAGACTAGCACAAGACCAGAGACAAGACTAGTGGTAAGTCAAGTACAAGCCAGAGACAAGACTAGTGGTAAGACAAGTCCAAAGACTAGTGGTAAGACTAGCACAAGACCAGATACAAGAATAGTGGTAAGACAAGTCCAAAGACAAGACTAGTGGTAAGACTAGTACAAGGCCAGAGACAAAACTATTGGTAAGACAAGTAGAATCCAGAGACAAGAATAGTGGAAAGACAAGTACAAGCCAGAGACAAGAATAGTGGTAAGACTAGTACAAGTCCAGACATAAGACTAGTGGTAAAACTAGTAAATGGCCAGATGCAAGAATAGTGGTAAGACTAGTATAAGGCCACACAAGATTAGTGGTAAAACTAGTAAATGGCAAGACTCAAGACTAGTGGTATACTGGTAATTCTAGTAAATAGGAGGAGACAAGACTAGTATAAGGCCAGATACAAGACTAGTATGAAGCCAAAGACAAAACTAGTGGTAAGATTAGTAAAAGGCCAGAGACAAGATTAGTGCAAGGCTAATGACCAGCATATAGAGAGCATACGTCGAAGTTTGGGACAGCGCTAAATGTGATACGTTCCCTGAAGCAGGGGTCACGTGATGCCAACTCGTGAGGCGATAAAGATAGTGAACTTAGGATGATGGCAGCTTCCGGCCTGGGCCGATTTCGCATGCTGGCACAAGGTATGCAACTGTTGAAGGGTTGATGATGAAGATGGACAGGGTGGAGTGGAGCGTAATTGAGAGGAAAGTTGAACGGGTGAAGAAATCGGCCGGTGGGTTCATGGCGTTCGAGCTTACTTGTTTGTTGTTTTGTCTTCCTTGGCAGTGCCGGAAACTGTTGATCACTATGGACGTGGAGAGGGTGGGTGGGGATATATTACAGAGACCAGGCTAGTATCACACTAGATCTATACCTAGTGGGTACACACGTCAGTGATGTTCAACCTTATTTCGCTTTCACAGATGTTGTTGGTTCCTCTCCTGCCTCTGGATATTTTTAGTGGCTAGTGGCTGGAGAGCGTATGTATAGAGTCTCCAACATGAAAAATATCACGTCGGCTGCTTGGTAATTGTGGTATCCATGCTGATGTTGGTAGTATATGTTATTCCACTATTTCTATGGATTTGGTTTGTTTTGATTTTGTTGTTCGTGCCATTGAATGAGGAGAGGTGGTGGTTTCTGTTGTTGCTTCTTTTTGATGTTGTTGTGTGGTTGTTGTGATTGCTGTTGTTTTTTGAACTTGTGGTAACATGTAGCCTTTTCTCTCCCTCCCCTTGCTTTATACTGCCTGTGCCTCTGATTATTTTTTTTTGTTTTCCTCAGTGTGGGTTTGTCATAGATGTTGAATTCGGTTTGGTTTGTTTTCTCCTTAGTAGGTGTTTTGCAGGTTTGGATGTCGATGATTTGTAACTGCATTCGCTCCATATGGGTGTTTTAATTTTTGGTTTCAGATTTCAATGTTGCTTGAACTTTAATTTCCACTGTTGTTATTGCTGATGTCTGTGAAAAAAGGCTTCTATGTGTTTTGTCATCAGAGAGGATTTGGCTTTCGTTATAGTGGTATTTTCCAGATAATGTTAGTATTAACCTCCTTTTCACATGTTCTGGTAGAGTTTGTTTGATTTCCTTTTTTCTCTTGTTGTTGGCATGTTAGGCTTTCTGAAGTGTACTTTTGGTTTGCGGTGACCAGGCATAAATCCCAGTTTTTCGTTGCAGGCATGCACTTTTTAACATGGAAGAATTTGTGGAGCATATTTTCAAAAACGTCTTCTAGTTCTTAGATGTTGCAATTTAGTTTAAGGCTCTTTTGGTGACATCAATATATTATGTACTTCTTCAGTTATCGTCTTTTCGTCTTCCCATTGTCTTAGTCTCGGATTATCCGTGGGAGTGAAGGCTTGGTACAACCTGTCTCTTTGAAGGACACAGATCGAAGTAAGAGAACGATAAAGGATGGAAAAGAAAAACTTGTGACGCAATCAGACTGTTGTTTCTATTTATTAAAGATTTCATCAAGCCAATTTATGCATATTTATTTCCATCTATTCTAAATTCTTCAGTAAACTTTATAAAACAGTAATTAAGCAATGTGATTACCTCCTTCAATTATTGGTGTGATAATCTTTCTTTTCACATAAATATTATTGCTTTAAATGTCAGTGAATTTTTATTCTTTTAGTTTATACAAAGTTTATCAAGTTGAGAAAAGTCTGATGTAAATATTCCTAGAGTCTACCACATCTGTTTGCTGTTTCCTAGTATAAAGTTATTGCCTCCATGTTGCCTGTAACAGAAAAAAAACACGCAGAAACTGTTATTACTTGATATTGTAAAGACAAGCATTCGTACACTTAGCGGCTATGTATAAACATGGACTATTAAACAGTTCAAAGTGTCTATGACAGAATTCGTAATCAACGTAAGTATAATTTTGTGTTCGTGTGAGTTTTACTTCAACTTTATGTGGTTATATTTAGATAGATAGATAGATAGATAGATAGATAGATAGATAGATAGATAGATAGATACCTTGCGAAAGATCCCCAGCGATTCAAGTGTGTGTGTGAGTTGGTGTCTGTGTGGTGTAAGTCTGTGATTGTTGTTGCTGTCTTGGGGAGGGGGGACAACTTTTCTGCGATAATGTGAATGTGACAACAACACTAGTAAGAGTATGTCCGATGCAAAAGTTGGCCCGATGACAAAAATAGTCTAGACGACAACATTGACTAATGAAAGAGATTATAATAACGACGGAATCTGCCATTAATTGTTCCAGCTAGTCGCAAGGATTTCGTAAATGTACATTAGGTAGAACCCAGTGGAATGTGTAGAATGTCTTACCATTGACTTGGTCCGAATGTAAAATTTGCACCAGGACCGACATGAACATTCCTGTCATTTTTGTTTTTCACGATGAGAATGGCAAACACAGCCTCCATTATCTGACATAAATAAAAATAAATCTGTCACTTCATAATTAAGTCTCTTTCCTTGTTATTTACATGACGTCTCCTTTCTCTTTATTTTACGTTATATCTGTTTTCTCGTTATTTTACGTTACATCTGCTTTTTCGTTATTTTACGTTACACCTGCTTTTTCGTTATTTTACGTTGCATCTGCTTTTTCGTTATTTTACGTTACATCTGCTTTCTCGTTATTTTACGTTACATCTGCTTTCTCTTTATTTTTTTACTTTACAGCTGCTTCTTTCTTTATTTTACGTTACATCTGCTTTCTCATTATTTTACGTTACATCTGCTTTTAATTTCCGTCTCCTTTCTCATTATTTTACGTTACGTCTCCGTACTCATTATAGTACTTTACTATTCATTATTTATGTGCATATCTATATTCACTTTTTAAAAGTATCTCATATTCACTATTTTAAGGACATCTCCCATATCGCTTTAATAAGTAACTCGCCAGCTGTTATTTCATGCACATCTTCTCACCATTATTTAGTTATCCAGTATTTAATTATTAGACAGAAAGGTAAACACTTAAGTACTGTGCCACAAATTATGATGGCTAATAAATTGCTGAATTTAGATAAGTCTTGGACACTAGCGAGTGTCGGATGTTGACTGCTTATCCATACAAATCGTAAGTCAAACAACTAAATAGCTTGCATTATTTCCCCGTTTTTCTAGTTGAAACGGCCAGAGCTGTGTCACTCTCTCAAGCTATTACACTCTTACAAATATTATCCATGTACCAGTTGTGATTGAAAATAACTGTAGATCACAAATAACATTAACCGTAATAACAAAACAACAACATTTGACAAATGATTTTACCTGTAAGGGCAAAACAACAGCAGTTGACAAATTACTTTACCGGTAAGGGCAAAACAACAGCAGTTGACAAATGACTTTACCGGTAAGGGCAAAACAACAGCAGTTGACAAATTACTTTACCGGTAAGAGAAAAACAACCACGCAACATTTGGTGTTACCTGCAGCAACATCAGCGCTGCTAGCACCAGCCCAGCGTATAAAAGGGTATTTCCTTGCAACAACAGCCCCACCAACTTGTCATAACAACCCTGCCAAACATTTAAATCCATTTCAAATGCCGGTATTATAGTTCACGTCGACACTTAAGTGTAAATCATTGTTCAAGACGCTGCAAACTTTGCCCATAATTTGATATTAAACATCTATCTATCTATCTATCTATCTATCTATCTATCTATCTATCTATCTATCTATCTATCTATCTATCTATCTATCTATCTATCTATCTATCTATCTATCTATCTATCTATCTATCTATCTATCTATCTATCTATCTATCTATTTATCAATCAATCTATCTATCTATCTATCTATGTATCTATCTATTAAGCTATTCTTATTACTTTCGTTTCCTCGTCTCATCGCGATTCATTAATCATAAAGCATAACAAGAGGTAACGGATGAGACACTAAGTTAATAAAGTCAAGTAAGTAACAACTGAGATATACCTCAGAATATATCGTCGTGTTGGTGCAGAACGATTTAATTTTGCAGCACGATTCCGGGAACCCGTTTGTAAAATCATCTGGGCCTTTCATGCCGCAGCATTCCAGCTGAAGGTACATTAAATATGTTAGTTATTTATACTCGTAATAATTAATACACTAAATATGTTAGTTATTTATACTCGTAATAATTAATACACTAAATATGTTAGATATTTACACTCGTAATACGTAATACACTAAATATGTTAGATATTTATACTCGTAATACGTAATACACTAAATGTGTTAGTTAGATATTTATACTCGTAATACGTAATACACTAAATATGTTAGTTATATATTTATACTCGTAATACGTAATACACTAAATATGTTAGTTATATATTTATACTCGTAATACGTAATACACTAAATGTGTTAGTTAGATATTTATACTCGTAATATGTAATACATTATGTTAGTTACCTACTTATCCTCGTTGTGGCGGAATAAATTTGCTTATCCCTTTTTCTAGACCTAATTGTTATATGAATTGTTAAATTGTCGAAGTGACCAGACCTTAGTTACTCCGTATGATGGAATTTTTATAAGTTCAGAGGTAGATTAAACAACTCAAATTGAGACTATGCAAGAAATTGCTAATGCAATCCAAACCAGTTCCAATTGGATGAGTAGTTTTTATTATCCAATGATTAACATTTA
Organism: Sinotaia quadrata; assembly: GCA_028829895.1. Taxonomy (NCBI): domain Eukaryota; kingdom Metazoa; phylum Mollusca; class Gastropoda; order Architaenioglossa; family Viviparidae; genus Sinotaia; species Sinotaia quadrata. The sequence continues at coordinate 112,467,228 of CM054179.1, forward strand.
TGGGAACGAGACCAGCCAATGTGCTGAGATAAAAACAATTACCTGCTGTAGAGAATTCTATTGTCTACTCACTTTGAATTTGGAGTGGTAAGAAGTCCGGTCATGAAAGGTGGTCATTAGCTTAATGGTGGGTTAACTGACTTAATGAGAGAGAATTGACTTAGAAAGTTTTCGTGCATATCGTTATTGATATGTTATACTTGTTTTTTATGTAGAGATATTTTATACGAATAAACTATTATTTCTAGAAATGTTTGAACTAAGATGTCCGTATATAGTAAGCCAAACACTTGACATTATTTCTAGTGAATGCGCTCATAAAATGATATGCTGCTTTAATTATGATGTGTGCATGAATCGGGCTAATAAATACTGTTGCAGGAAACTGTAAGTTGAAACTTGAATGTAAGAGAGAATGAAGTTAAAGATAAATAAACTTGAAACTTAGCGTTCATTCCTTGATTATGATTTACTGGGGGGGGGGGAAGCAGCCATTTTTTGTTTTACCTGAATCTCCTGGTTTACTGATGATAAACTGCTACGACTGTACTAGACGCAAGAAGTATCTACCACAATGTGTAAGTGTAAGGAATACTCTTTAATGATGTAATCCATTGATGTATGGTGGCAAAGTTTGTTGACTACATCGAGCAATTTCTGGTACAAGGAAGTTACTGGATATTGCTACAATTGTAGTTCTACCTGAGGGTGCTACTATATCAAAGCTCCGGATGGCCTTGAGAGAATAGTGGCTAGTCAGTGTCCTACAATGTGAAAAGTGAAACATGGGAATGACATTAATAACGTAAACAATATGTGTGACTTTGTTGTGAGAAGCACGCAAAAAGATTTTTGTGGCTTCACCTAGGCAAGGTTACGTAGAAACTATTATCACTTATCAATAATAACTCCATTTCTGTTATCTGATAAAAAAATATCCTGTGATTTGTATTGACACTATTCTGTTGAATTGTGTTTTAGGATATGTCTGTATATGTATTAAAATTATTCAATTGTGTTTTTGTGCAAATGTTGATGTCAAGTAATCTTTTTCATTGCATTTCTTATATGCATATTTGATTGTTGATTTAATAAATTTATTGACTTTCTTACACATATTAATAACCTGATGTTGGAGAAGAAAGTAGGTGGATGGGGGCTTGCTAAATATAGATTAAAAGACGGATTTATCTTCTCCCTTAGTAAGAAGTTTTCTACCTGCAGATATATTGTGTGACGGTAAATGTTTGTCTTTAATAGTGTGGAAGAGAGAAAACATTTACAGCGTCCGCATATCTGCCAAGTAAGAGAGACGAGTGGTGTCTGCAGGAGAATTATTAATAACATTAGTTAAAATTATCCTCATTTGTAATTAGTTATATTAGTTATGGATGATTAATACTAATAATCATAACCCTTAACTAGCTGGCGTTGGCGTCACACTCGTAATACGTAATACACTATGTTAGTTACCCACTTATCCTTGTATTATGTTATACACTAATTATGTTAGTTACCCACATATCCTCGTAATATATAATACGCTAAATGTGTTAGTTACCCAGTTATCCTTGTAACACGTAACACATTAAATATGTTAGTTAACCACTTATCCTAGTAATTGATAATACACTAACTATTTTAGTTACTTATACTAGTAATTCATAATACATTAAATATGATAGTTACTTACTTATACTAGCATAATACATAAATGTAAAAGTTCAGGCGCATATAATACACACTCGCTCTCTATTATGCACACGCACACAAACGCATATATATATATATATATATATATATATATATATATATAGAGAGAGAGAGAGAGAGAGAGAGAGAGAGAGAGAGAGAGAGAGAGAGAGAGAGAGAGAGAGAGAGAGAGGAGATTGGGGTAGATTGTAGAAAATCAATTGAGAAATAACATTGTGTTGACACATTAAGTCTGATATATTTCAGAGGACATTCATAATGCCTGATAATTTTTAAATATTTACCAGTTTGTTCAGCAAATTGATGACCTCGTTAATTTTAAATATTTACCTGCTTGTTCAGAAAACTGATGACCTCGGAAAATATTTTATCCCCCTCTGGAAAGTCAGTGCCAATTTTAGAAGCAAGAGTATCCTGGATAAAAGTGTGCAGCTACAACATTTCAAAATAAGCAATGTAATCAAAAGAAAAACAAATGAATCTTTGGCAACAATAATTTTATTAATATTTAGAACAAAGAAAGAACAACTATATGAGTCGTTACATAAGCACTTTCACCAAGATGTTTGTTTCATTACTATTAAGTACTATGATTAATTTACAAATTAAAAACAAGCACGAAATGCATAATATTCACATTATTAAGTTTAATTTATATATCCCTATTTCCCCTTTTTAGTCTCACTGTTCAGTAATATCTATTTTCCATTCCATATCACGATTATAGAACGAGAATAAAACAAGAGTAACGTAATCAATGAACTAAGAACTAGGGTAAAACAAGAGTGACATAATCAATGAACTAAGAACGAGGGTAAAACAAGAGTGACGTAATCAATGAACTAAGAACGAGAATAAAACAAGAGTGACATAATCAATGAACTAAGAACTAGTGTAAAACAAGAGTGACGTAATCAATGAACTAAGAACTAGGGTAAAACAAGAGTGATGTAATCAATGAACGAAGAACTAGGGTAAAACAAGAGTGACGTAATCAATGAACTGAGAACGAGGGTAAAACCAGTGTGACCGTAATCAATGAACTGAGAACGAGGGTAAAACAAGAGTGACGTAATCAATGAACTAAGAACAAGGGTAAAACAAGAGTGATGTAATCAATGAACTAAGAACGAGGGCAAAACCAATGTGACCGTAATCAATGAACTGAGAACGAGAATAAAAGCAAAGCTACATCATCAATGACCTAAGAACGAAGGTAAAGATCAGCAATCCAGAACCACAGAGATATATATTAGAATGCCAGAACCACAAAATGCAGATCAGCAAGCCGCATGATCCAATTAAAGATCAGCTTTCTAGAGCCACAGAGAAAGATCAGCAAGCCAAAGCTACAGAGAAAGATCAGCAAGTTGGAGCCACAGAGAAAGATGAGCAAGCCAAAGCTATAGAGAAAGAACGGCAAGCCATAACCACCGAGAAATATCAGCAAGCCAGAGCCACAGTAAAAATCAGCAAGCTAAAGCTACAAGTTAGAGCCACAGAAAAAATCAGCAAGCTAAATCAACAAGTTAGAGCCACAGAAAGAGACCAGCAAGCCAAAGCTACACAGAAAGATCAGAAGCCAGAACCACCGAGAAAAATCAGCAAGCCACTTCCTCCGGGAAAGGTCAGCAAGCCAGAGACAGAGAAAAAGATCAGCAAGCTAGAGTCACATAGAAAGATTAGAAAGCTAGAACCACATAGAAAGTTTAGCAAGCTAGAGCCACAGAAAAATTAGCCAGTTAGAGCCACTTAGAAAGATTAGCAGGCTGGAGCCACAGAGAAAGATCAGTAAGCCGGTTCTATAAAGATAGATCAGCAAGCCAAAGCCACAGAGAACGATCAGAGCAAGCTAGGAAATCTGATGAAAATTCTCTCCAATTTGTGAACTGACACAACAGCATCTGTCTCCCATTTTCATCACGTGGAAATAAATTGTGCCTGCCCTTTCTAGTCTTGTTATTGTTTCTGGTGTAAGGCAAATTGTTGTTGTTTGGGGTGTAAGGCAAATTTTTATTGTTTGGGGTATAAGGCAATTTTTATTGCTTGAGGTGTAGAGCAAATTGCTATTGCTTGAGGTGTAAGGCAATTTTTTTTTTTATTGTTTTGGGTTAAAGCAAATCTATATTGGTGTTCGGTGTAAAGCACATTTTTATTGTTTGGGGTGTAAGGCAAATGTTATTGCTTGGGATTTCAGACAAAAGGGGCATTAAAAATATTTTAGTATTTGGAGTATAAGGTAAATTGTTGTTGTAGGGATGTAAGGCAAATTTTTATTGTTTGAGATAAACCAGATTTATATTGTGCGGGGTGTAAAGCAAATTGTTATTGTTTGAGGTGTAAGGCAACTTGTTATTTTTGGGGGTGTAAAGCAAATTGTTATAGCTTAGGTTTATGGCAAACCTAATCTCTCTTTTGTTAATCGCAATGCAAAACAAACAGCATGGACAGGACCTTGTATAATACAAAGCCAGATATACAGTACAGTGTAAGAGCATTATTTACAATACAAAGTCAGCTAAACAGTGTAATAGCATTATTTACAATACAATGTCACACAAATAGATATTGTGTCCGAACTTTAATCGTAATGCAAATGTCAAAACTTGTGATTTGTGATTTTTTTCTCGAGTATTTTGTGGTAAGTTTGGAGTTAGTTCTTAAAACATACTGTATGTATTCTTGTACATTTGTCTAAATGTATGGGTGTGTGCGCGTGTAAGTTTTGTTTGTACACGTATGATTAAGTTTGTTTATTTTTTAATATCTTTTCATAGGGGATTGTGATTATCAATGAATGAGAGTGAGTATGATAATGATATTCACACAGGAAATCAAGCACAACATACAACATACTTACATTATCACACATTAAATAAATAATAAAAACATAAAAACTAATGACGAAAATTCGAAAGTTAAGCAAGCATATTATGTTATCTCATTAAAAATCTAAAATCTAACCGTGGTAAGTCCCATCTCTCTCTCTCTCTCTCTCTCTCTCTCTCTCTCTCTCTCTATCTATCTATCTATCTATCTATCTATCTATCTATCTATCTATCTATCTATCTATCTATCTATCATCTTAGTAAACACTATTACTCACAGGTGACTTTTCTTTAAGAAAAAGTCCTCCAATAATTCCCTCTGCGAGCACCAAGACTGTAACTATGACTACGTACTGAAATTTTTAAAAAAACACAAACAACAAAATCATTGTCATCATCGTCCGTTTTATCTTCACTATAAAACATAATGAAATATTTGCTCTACTTATTCGATTGTAAAAATAATTATTGAATAATATTAAAGATCATGTATAAAACATAAATACACTTGAAACACTAGTAATAGTCTTATTACCACTACCAAACTAGTAACCCTTACTGCTGCTAGAACTATTACCACTAAGACAAAGACAAAATGGCGAATAAAGCCAAATGAGTAATACGCCCGATATCATTATTATAAAGGATCACACTTATAATACATATCACGTGTTACTAAATATGTGAATATTTTTATACACTCTTTTATCTTACTGACACACACAAGCGTACACATTCTTATGCACGCGTTCATACATTTGAAAAAAAAGTTATTTTAGTCATAAAGTTCAAAGTGCAATACACTAACAACGCAGAAACATTAAAGCTATACACACAAACACACACATACGCACGCACACCGGTAGACAATCCTTTCATTTCCTAAGCAGCATGAACCAAAGGTCAGGTGAAATGTCTTCAGTGTACTTATACATCAACACTTTTACCTCGAGTGGTGGTATGTTCCAACTAGATGGATCATAAACTGAAAAGACATTTTTGTTACTTTGACAGCAAAATTACACATAGTATATTCTTAAATAAACTCCGAATATATTTCAACCGCACTAGAAAAAATATAGATAGATATATAAATATACAAATGTGTAGACATGAATATGTGTGTGCTGGTGTGTGTGTGTGTGTGTGTTTGTGCGTCTTCGTGTGCTTGTGCGTGTGCGTGTGCGTGTGCGTGTGCGTGTGTGTGTGTGTGTGTGTGTGTGTGTGTGTGTGTGTGTGTGTGTGTGTGTATTGATGTACTGGATTAGTATGCATTCTAACACGATTAACGACGAAGGAAATATTCAGTGTTTAATTCTTAGAAAAATGCTAATTAAATTTGTGCAGTTTGTAAAGGGATATCACCTCTAGGAGTTTTCATTTTGTACAGCTAGAAGAGAGAAGAGAAAAATAATTTATTCGGTATTCTGCACTTGAAATATTGCATATTGCAGTCACTTGTAAATTACAACCCATTTTGTAAGGCAGCAGAAAATATTAATAGGAAAGATTTGTAGTGCGCCATAATGTAGTATTAAGAACTCTTCTTGTATTCCTGAAGAAAGTATAGTACATGAAGTCTGCAGTCAAACTTAGTGTTAATGAAACAATAATCTGCTCATTATACTTTCAATGTTGTAGTCATAATGTCATAATGTTTATAGTAAAATACTTTATTTTATAGTAATTAAATGACAGAAGGAAAATATACGTTTTCTTTATTTTTAAACGAATGGGTTCGACTTTGGGAAAAGCTTCGTGACCTACAGTGTGATTTCATGACCATCAGTGTGATTTCATGACCGCCGATATAATTTCGTGACCATCAGTGTGATTTCATGACCGCCGATATAATTTCGTGACCATCAGTGTGATTTCATGACCGCCGATATAATTTCGTGACCATCAGTGTGATTTCATGACCGCCGATATAATTTCGTGACCATCAGTGTGATTTCATGACCGCCGATATAATTTCGTGACCATCAGTGTGATTTCATGACCGCCGATATAATTTCGTGACCATCAGTGTGATTTCATGACCGCCTATATAATTTCCTGGTCATCAGTGTGATATTATTATATTATTATTATTCAGCATCTTTCCACGACTGCTGTTTGACTGTCGGCTGTGATCCAAGGTCTCGTAATCTTACCAAGATTCTGGGAGATCCAAGCTTTACGGAGGATGTGGGCACTTCCGAGGAGCGCTGCTTTGAGTAGTGGAGCGATTCTGTGGTTTCCAGGGAGTTTATTCAGGTAGTCTCCCAATTCAGGTGTTATGTTTCCCAAGGCTCCTATCACTATAGGTATCACTTCTGCTTTTACATTCCACAGTCTCTGGATTTCTAATCTGAGGTCTTGGTATTTTTCTATTTTTTCTCTTTCTTTTGTTTTTATGTTTCTATCACTTGGAACAGCGACATCAATGATTGTTACTGTTCTGTTGGACTTATTGAGAACTACAATGTCTGGTCGTCGTGCAGGAATCACCCGATCTGTTCTTATTTTGAAGTCCCACAGTATTTTGACTTCTTCTGTTTCGGTGACTGCTTCTGGTTGATGCATCCATGCTCTTTCTAGGGTTTGTATGCCATAGTTCTCACACAGATTTCTATGTATGTGTTTTGCCACTTCATTGTGTCGTTTGGTGTATTCTGTTCCAGCCAGAACCTGACATCCAGATAGTATGTGCTCTGTTGTCTCATCCATGGATTTGCAGAATCATTTGGAATCATTTAAAATTTTCATGATTTTCGTTTTGTGTGCTTTAGTGTTGAGTGCTTGATCTTGTGCAGCTGTTATGAGTGCTTCTGTTTCTGCTTTCAATCCTGCCTCTTTCAACCATTTGTACGTTGATTGCTTTGTTGATATTTCGTCTGCTTGTCGTATATACTAGCCATGCAGAGGTTTCTGGCTCCATGTATGTGCTAGTTCTTGCTTCGTTGTTTTCTTCCATGTTTCTTTGTCTGTTTCTGGGAGTTGGAATAGTCCACTCATCTTTACTGCTTCTATCAGTGGATCATCTTTGTTGTTATTCCAGATGTAGTCCACAAGGCCAATGACTTCTCCTTCAATGACATGTTTGATTTTCTTGAGACCTCGGCCTCCCATTTTTCGAGATACATAGAGCCTGTCTACGTCTGCTTTGGGGTGTAAGGCTTTATGTATTGTGAGTAGTTTTCTTGTTTTCCTGTCCAGTTTATTTATTTCATTTGCTGTCCAATCTATGATACCTCCAGTGTAGCTTACTACAGGTATTGCGTATGCATTAAGGGCTTATATTTTGTTCGCCCCATTTAGCTTAGACTTCAGGACTTGTCTAACACGTTTTTCTTATTCTCTCTTAACTTTGGACTTCACTTCTCTCTGCATATTTTCTTGATGTTGTAGTATCCCAAGATACTTATATCCATTTTCCATTGAAACATCGTTGAATTTTCCGATGTCGAATTGCAGGCCCTCTGTTGTTTTGACCTTGCTTTTCTGGATGACAATTCGTCCACATTTCTCAAGGCCGAATTTCATGTTGATGTCCTTACTGCAGATCTTGACAGTATTGATCAGGGATGTGATGTCACGTTCATTTTTATTATTTTTATTTCATTATTATTATTATTATTATTATTATTATTATTATTATTATTATTCATTACCAGAACTGGATTCCTTAATATCTTCCTTTTCCCAGACTATACATTCAACGTCTCTTTACTTCAAAACTTAAATCCCCGTACGGTCTTTTCTTACGACAATCGCTGGAAGCGAACACGAAACAAAATCAAACATCCAAACATCAAATAATGTAAAGCCAAACTTGAAAAAAAATGTTAGCACAATCATAAGAATTTTTTTTATAAAAAAACACTTACCATGATCAGCATCACCTTTTGTTGACAACAAGCTCCGCAACAAGCGAGGAAAGAAATGACAAAGAGGACAATTCCAAAGATCATCTGGGCGAGCCCCATTTCTTTCAAGACTGGAATTCCACCCACGTCGTCCAAGTCTGTATTTTCTCCAGATGAAGTGCCAGTAACGGTTTGAAAGAGACCAGATCGAAATACGCTAAATTTAAATCTGACAAGGGCCCCTATCACTATGCAGAAAATAGACACGATCTGGAAAACAATTTAAAAATAATATATTCGAGCACACAAACAACCAAAGCAAGCCCTAACTGAACAAAGAGACACACAAACAACCAAAGCAAGCCCTAACTGAACAAACAGACACACAAACAACCAAAGCAAGCCCTACTGAACAAACAGACACACAAACAACCAAAGCAAGCCCTACTGAACAAAGAGACACACACACAACCAAAGCAAGCCCTAACTGAACAAACAGACACACAAACAACCAAAGCAAGCCCTACTGAACAAAGAGACACACAAGAAATCATCTATCATCACTTCGTTAAATGATTTTCATGCTTCATAATGCTACAAGATCGAAAATCGTTTATTTTAAATCAGATAATAATTTTAGGAAAGGAATACTCTTGTCGAAGTGTAAAAAATTTAAAAGAAAATGTAAGATTCGTCAACAAATTTATAACGAAACCAGATAAAATTGACACTTGTAACATATTGTATAGTTTCAATATTTAATATAATCTGCAGATATGTTTTTAATTTATTTTTTTAAATGTTTCATATAAATCTCCCCTGTGATGAAATTGGAGAAAAAAAAACATTTTTCATTCACTGACGATAGTAACAAATTAAGAAAGGAAATGTTAATATCACTGATATCTTTCACTAGAAATATCAAATAACACATTACAATCATCCATTTAGTACCATCTAACTAACGTTTGGATTAAAATATAAATATTACATTTTTTCCTCCTGTGTAAATGTTGATAAACAACTGCTAAGGATAAAATATCATTGTTTTAAAACTTTAATATGATTATATTATGTTAGAAGATGTTTTGAAAACATAATTCCATTATCACGAAATAGATAAAACCACTTTTACAAAATAGTGGTAAAATTTAAGGATAATTCTACGACTTTAGTGTCAAAGTTTACGGAGAATTCAACTACTTTAGCATCAACGTTTATAGAGAATTATACGACTTTAAGGTCAAAGTTTATGGAGAATTCTACGACTTTAGTATCAAAGTTTATGGAGAATTTTACGACTTTAGTGTCAAAGTTTATGGAGAATTTTACGACTTTAGTGTCAAAGTTTATGGAGAATTTTACGACTTTAGTGTCTACTATTTACGAATGCGTCCATGCGTACATCGCTAGAACGTATTTGCTGTATCTGGTCTGTTTCGTGTAAAATGGGAGAGAATGTATTTGGTGCATCTGTTGTAGTTTCAATATATAAATCGATAGTGTGTGTTTTCAATACCCGATGTTAATTTTCTAATTAAAATGAAATGCGGGGTGTGTTTGTTAATGGTGATTGCGTCTTGTACAATTGAATTAATAGATGTATCGTTTACATATTAAAATGTTACAGGAAATGAAGGACAATTTAATAAATAGATATATGGTGTACATATTAAAATTGGAAATAAAAACAAATGCAAAATACGCAAAGAAGCACATAAACGTGACAAAATACGACCAGAAATATCACACTGAAGACATATATATATATATATGTACTAACCAGAAATATCACATTGAAGACAATGACAAAATACATTTACTGACCAGAAATATCACATTGAAGATATATATATATATATTTACTAACCAGAAATATCACATTGAAGACAATGAGCAGAACCCGTCCGGTTGAGGTAAAGCACCCCATCGTGCAGTGAATTAAGTTAGTCAAAGAAATCCCTTACAAAAACAATCGGCAACGCGCTCTGCGCACACTCAGCTTATCGCTGCTCTCCCTTTCCAGTTCTTAACAGTCGATATACTGAGGTCGGTGTTGTCATATCTTACAAGTAGCAGTAATACAGCCGCAAGAGAAATGCCATCACTCCACTCCACTTACAAACACATCACGCACATACTCACACACACACACGTTTTTGAGCATTCGTAGGCAATAAATATGGCGAATAAGTACCCTATATTTGTCGATACCCGTCACATACTGGCGTTCGAGACAAGACAGCAATTCAGTACAAAAAAAAACACATTCGGATAGTACCTAGTCACAATGACAGTCGATATATGATTATTATTTCATTTATACTGAGAACTATTTCTCTTTAGGTCGCAGTTAGAAATTTTTTTTTTAAATTATGAACGAAAAACTAAAAGTAAGAAGATGGGACAAACAGTTGTGCTGTAAATAATTAGTAGTTGGTTTTTTCCCCACGCAATGGCTGGTAATTGTTTTCTTTTATACGCAGCGACTAGTAATTGTTTTGTTTTTTCAATGCAACGGCTAGTGATTATTGTTTTCTTTTCCGTATAGTGCTTAGTAATTGTTGTTTCTGTCCACGCAAGGGGAACTAATTGTTGTTTCTGGCCACGCAAGGGGAACTAATTGTTGTTTCTGGCCACGCAACTCATATCAATTATCTATTGCTGAAAACAGAAGTCCGAGGTCTGGAGAAAGAAGAAAAGAGAGATAGAGGAAGTGTGAAGTTGACATGCTAATGACCAGTTGAATATCATAGACAATAAAAAACGAGTAGTGGGTCTTAAAATCAACACCAAATTGCTTGGTTTATAATTTTAAGTCTTTGATGGTTCAAGAAGAATTACCGTTTGTCAGAATGAATTGGGTCTATCACGTTTATCGTGTGGAACAGGTCAAACAGTTTGGGTACATGTAAAGGGGTCAAACAGATCGGGTACATGTAAGTGAGTCAAACAGATTGGGTACATGTAAATGGGTCTCAATGAATGGGCACGAGATAGACCTGAAAAGCGTGGTTTCATCTACTGGTGGAAACGTTTTACACGAGCACATTCGGACACTCTCGTAAATACAGCCGTTCACACGCACATACACTCTCAAATAATACACAGCTCCCACCACCACCACCACCCCACACACAAACGTTAAACTTCAAACAAATGTCTTACTACATTAGCAATGACTGAGACTGAACATAATCACAACTTTCTGATACTGCTAATATAAATCAATTGGCCCTCCACAAGAATTTTGTGCTAAATACCCTACTTTCAATAGCACAATCTGCTGGTCTTACGTTTGCCTTTGAAAAGTAATTTAGCATATATAGGCAATCTGTTTTTCTGCATAATTTTGGAATATGAAGTTCGGTTGTTTCTTTCTCTATACATAGTTTCATCCTCCCTTCTTAATAGATATCGATTCTCTGGGGGTGGGGGGGAGTGGGTGTCTTTCCCTTTTGTGACTAAGGTGTAAATGCCCATTTGTGTACATTATTTCTAGTGTGTTTGTGTCTGTTAGGTACTTAGTATTAGTGCCCTGGTGTTGTGTACAATATTCTATTGTTTTTGTGTCTGTTAGGTACTTAGTATTAGTACCCTGGTGTTGTGTACAATATTTCTAGTGTGTTTGTGTCTGTTAGGTACTTAGTATTAGAGCTCTGGTGTTGTTCTTTCTTGCTCTTTTAGAAGGTAAGGGGTATTGTGTGGTTGTTCTCTGTACGCCAGTTTGTTTTTTTACAGAGCATTTCCCATTTCTTTGCGATCATTATTTACCCTGAATATACACGCACAAACACATATATGCACTTCTATTACTATGTAGCCTCTAGAAATTACACATACTATTGACGTCAATTACTGCTGACGTAACTGAATACGTCAGACACTATTGTGCATGTTTAGTAAGAAAAATGCTCTTCCATCACTTAAGCAAAATATGCGACAACAGTTGTTTTCGTGTGTGTGTGTGTGTGTGTATTGGTGTGTGTGTGTGTGTGTGTGTGTGTGTGTATGTGTGTGTCTGTGTGGTGTGTGTGTGTGTGTGTGGTGTGTGTGTGTGTGTGGCGTGGGTGTGGGTGAGTGGGTGGTGTGTGTGTGTGGGTGTGTTGGGATGTTTATGAGTAACGTTCTCCATTTAGATTTGACAACAAGTCACCTTAAAACAACAAATGCATTAACAGCAAACTCTTTACTATTTGTATACACAGAATACATAGAGAAAACACGTAAACTGTAATTTATAACAAACTCTTTATTATTTGTATACTCAGAACACATAAAGAAAATATGTAAACTGAAATTTATAACAAATGAGAAAGTGGAGAGAGGAGGAGGAGAGGAAGAGAGAGAGAGAGAGACAGACAGACAGAGAGAGAGAGAGACATAGAGAACGGTGGAGCAAGATGGAGAAAGACAGAAAAGAGAGTACACGTGCATTTTATTCTGATGAGATTAATTTACACATTGTTATTTAATAATCTTCCTTATACTATTTTCCTTCAAGTCACTAATCTTTGAAGTTACTTTGTTTGTTAAGATTTCATAAATTAAAATATTTACATTTTCGTTCATGTCACAGACGCATTTTTTTCAAGTTCACTATCACTTTCTGTTAGTCCACACATTATTTGATTATATTACTGATCATTTTCGTAACTTAACTTATATCATATGTCATGTCTTTCTTATATTTATAAACTTTTGTTTTTCTTAGTTCACTGATGGTTTTTTTAAATTTCAGTTGTACTTGTTTCGCTTCGGTAACACCTTGTACCAATTCATTGACTTTTTAAAGAAAACTGTTCAGTGAATTTTGCACGAGTTCAATTACACATCGTATCAGTTTAATAGCATGTCATTGACATTTTCTGATAATTCATTGACATGTGGTGATAATTATTGGCATTTTGTAATGGTTCAATGACATTTTGTAATGGTTCATTGACATTTTGTGATAATTCATTGACATTTTGTAATGGCTCATTGATATGTTGTGATAATTATTGACATTTTGTAAATAGTTCATTGACATTTTGTTATAGTTCATTGACATTTTGTTATAGTTCATTGACATTTTTAATAGTTCATTGATATTTTGGGATAATTCATTGACATTTTGTAATGGTTCATTGATATGTTGTGATAATTATTGACATTTTGTAATAGTTCATTGACATTTTGTTATAGTTCATTGACATTTTGTAATGGTTCATTGACATTTTGTAATGGTTCATTGACATTTTGTAATAGTTCATTGACATTTTGTAATAACTCATTGACATTTTGTAATGGATCATTGATAGGTTGTGATAATTCATTGACATTCTATAATAGTTCATTGACAATTTGTAATAGTTCGCTGACATTTTGTAATAGTTCATTAACATTGCATACTAGTTTACTATCATTTCGAAATAAATATTGATAATTATTATATAATTATAATCTCATAACTTCCATGATAATGGCCATCAACATTTGGATCTTTTCTAGCGTGTGTGAACAATCTGTTACCTCCATCTTAACAAAATTACCAGAGCAGGATTATTACGCTCTACTGGACCTTTTACCAAGCAAGCAACCAAGTCTCACTCAGCTACAAATATAATTGTAAAATTGTATCGAAATGAAACGTTTGATTTCACGCATAATCTCATAGAAATGCAAGTACGCTCGCACGCTCGCACTCTATAACATGTTAACATTATTATTTATTTTTTTTGATAAAGAGACAACGCTAGCGGACGTTAGAGATGGGAATCATATGTGATCGATATCGATGTATTCCAATCATTGGAAAAAGTCAAGGTCACTACAAAGGAAAGAGTAATATTAAAAGTACGTAATGCATAGACATTTGTTTTCTGCTGTATTTTTAATGAAACTGAACAGTTTCTTGTGTAAGAAATTTGCCGGAAACATGAAATGAAGTCGCAGTCACATGGCCCCAACAGAACAGCGATAACTGCTTTTCCCACTGCAAGACAATGTTGAAATTTAAACCTATTCAAATTGAATATTTTTGAAAATATGTTGTAGTATTGAATACATCTTAAACGATAGAGTTAGAATCCTTAACATAATCAAATTGAGTACTATATTTAGCACTTCATGTTTAAAGGCAGTGTATGTTTATTCCTTTACACCACATACTAAATCTATACATTTATTGTACTTAACCCGACTTCATTTTCATTTAATCGATGTGATTAACATCCTAAATAGTTCCTTAATACTCACTACCACGTTCGATATCTTTGCGTATTTAGATTACATCTCTTAATGTGTTCCACAATGAAATATTTTCTAATTTTATCAAACTATTTTCAATAAAAAAAGAAAAGAACATGATTAACCTAACGTATCAAGCGAAATATTGACTATTGACAGATCGAAATACATCAGATTAATGTACAAGGTAAATTAAAACGCATTAAGCGAAGTAATGACAGATTAATGTACAAGGTAAATTAAAACGCATTAAGCGAAGTAATGACAGATTAATGTACAAGGTAAATGAAAACGCATTAAGCGAAGTAATGACAGATTAATGTACAAGGTAAATTAAAACGCATTAAGCGAAGTAATGACAGATTAATGTACAAGGTAAATTAAAACGCATTAAGCGAAGTAATGACAGATTAATGTACAAGGTAAATTAAAACGCATTAAGCGAAGTAATGACAGATTAATGTACAAGGTAAATTAAAACGCATTAAGCGAAGTAATGACAGATTAATGTACAAGGTAAATTAAAACGCATCAAGCGAAGTAATGACAGATTAATGTACAAGTTAAATTAAAACGCATCAAGCGAAGTAATGACAGATTAATGTACAAGGTAAATTAAAACGCATTAAGCGAAGTAATGACAGATTAATGTACAAGTTAAATTAAAACGCATCAAGCGAAGTAATGACAGATTAATGTACAAGTTAAATTAAAACGCATCAAGCGAAGTAATGACAGATTAATGTACAAGTTAAATTAAAACGCATCAAGCGAAGTAATGACAGATTAATGTACAAGGTAAATTAAAACGCATCAAGCGAAGTAATGACAGATTAATGTACAAGTTAAATTAAAACGCATCAAGCGAAGTAATGACAGATTAATGTACAAGGTAAATTAAAACGCATCAAGCGAAGTAATGACAGATTAATGTACAAGGTAAATTAAAACGCATCAAGCGAAGTAATGACAGATTAATGTACAAGTTAAATTAAAACGCATTAAGCGAAGTAATGACAGATTAATGTACAAGGTAAATTAAAACGCATTAAGCGAAGTAATGACAGATTAATGTACAAGGTAAATTAAAACGCATCAAGCGAAGTAATGACAGATTAATGTACAAGTTAAATTAAAACGCATTAAGCGAAGTAATGACAGATTAATGTACAAGGTAAATGAAAACGAATGAGTATACGTTCAAAATGTTCCAACACTAAAATTAAACTGTGACGCATTTCGGAAAACACTCAACGGTTCTGAAAACTGTAATTTTAATAGTTCTTCTGAATATTGCTCTTTTACTTAAGAATGACCAAAACACTCAATAACTATTTTGTCTTTCTTTTATGGTAGTAAGCATAGCATGACTTAGATAGATAGATAGATAGATAGATAGATAGATAGATAGATAGATAGATAGATAGATAGATAGATAGATAGATAGATAGATAGATAGATAGATAGATAGATAGATAGATAGATAGACAGATAGATAGATAGATTTTATTGTTTATTATATTATTACGCAGTTAGTCTTATTGATTTACAAAATGTACTGCATTAAATCTTTGTTTAGAAATGTTAAATGTCTTACCATATTTCCAAAGCCTCACACAGGACTCACTTTGGAGCCGTTGGCTTTCTTTTTTGACTTATCTGGATTTGATTTCGACACGTTAGCATTCGGGCTCACTTTGGCTTTCTCATTGTTGACTTCTTTGACCATGAGGATTGCGAATAAAATCTCAATAGCCTGGATGTACGCGACAGAAAACAAGCTGAACATACTTAACACATTTCTTCTCTTATTTTCATGCACTACTGCAATTATATACTCTGCCCACCTCACCCCGCACAGGGGCACACGGTGACCTGGAAGGGATAAGACTGGGGTCGGGCCTGGTATGACTGTCATCACACACAAAGGCAAACAAACGAAACAAACGTTTACAAACATCTCTTGCATTATTGCGACCAATGGCAGGCTAATTTTGCGGGGGTATTTTTGCCTTTCTGGGACTATCTTACGATTCCATGCCTTTTCGTAATTTTGGCTGATATGCTAACAACAGCTTGTCCTCTCCTATCTGCCTGTATACACAAGGTGTGTTGGGGTTGTTTTGCAAGAAACACGCACGCACACATACATATATATGATATTAAAAGTGGTGAGTATTTACTATTCAGTAATTAAGTATTCACTGTTTCTATATACAATCTCATTTTAAAACTGAACTGTAATTGCATATTGTTTAATAATGTAATTCTGTTGCCAAAATACATAAACCAAATAGAATGCAATGAGAGACAGAATACAACTTGCAAAATCAAATAGAACAATATAGTGAGACATAATAAAATAATTTTAAAAAAACAAATAAAATGTAGCGAGAGACAGAATAAAGAAATAAAAGCAATAAAATATAGTGACAAGCAGAATAAAGAATGGAAGAAAAGGGAATCCTTTGCCTGCTCAGTTAGATAATGTAAATGCTAAATTGTTACTATTGTAATTTTTACTGTTGTCATTGTTGCTATTGTTATTTTTAAGCTACTATTATTTAGTCTTTTGTTCCGATGTGATTGTTACTACTTTTACTGTTAATTA
The DNA here is from genome assembly GCA_028829895.1 of Sinotaia quadrata. Classification (NCBI taxonomy): domain Eukaryota; kingdom Metazoa; phylum Mollusca; class Gastropoda; order Architaenioglossa; family Viviparidae; genus Sinotaia; species Sinotaia quadrata. The sequence continues at coordinate 112,484,462 of CM054179.1, forward strand.
CTATTTATACTCTTTTTAATATTACTGTTGTAATACTGCTATATTTTTTTACATTTATTGTTACTAAAGTTTCTTTTAATTGTTGTCATTCTGTTATTGTTAGTGCTGTTACTGTTATTCCTATTATAGTTTCATTTAATTGTTGTCACTCTGTTATTGTTATTGATGTTGCAGTGATTGTAGCTGCTATTATCAGTACATGTACTGTTGTTATTAACACTGACAATATAATTGTAATTCTTACTTTTTCACTGTTCTTATTGTAATTAACAGAGTTGTTATTGTTATTATTGCAATTGAAAGGGTTGGTATTTATATTATTGCAATTGATTGAGTTGGTATTGATATTATTGCAATTAACAGAGTTGTTATTGTTATTATTGCAATTGACAGAGCTGGTATTGTTATTATTGCAATTGACAGATTTTGTATTGTTATTATTGTAACTGACAAAGCTGATATTGTTACTATTGTAGTTGACATAATTGATATTGTTATTATTGTAATTGACAGAGTTGTTATTGTTATTATTGTAAATGACGTGGTTCTTCTAAAATTGTAATTGACAGTGTTGTTTTTATTGTTTATATTTTTATTATTGTTATTGTTACATTTGCAATTGCTACGCTTGTTATTAGTATTGCTGGTAGTGTTACTAGTGCACTATGTGCTGTTAATGTTATTGTTATTGATAACAATGTTATCACTGTTATTCTGTTTTGTTACACTTATTATCATTATTACATTAATTTATTCCTCTGCTATTTTTTTTTCAGGAAATTAAATTCTGCTGTTGGTATCGGGTACATATTAATGATATTATTCATATTTTTGCAGTTGCTTAATTTGTTACTGTTTTTATTCTTATTAACATAGATTTATTGTTTTTTTAATTGTAATTTCCAAGTTTTGATATTGATTGTTATTATTATTAGTAGTAGTAGTATTATAATCGATAAAACTGGTTTTGTTAATTTTGTAATTTATATAGCTTAATTCTTATTACTGAACTGATGCTCTGTTACTTTTATTTTTGCTACTAGTATTGATATTTTTCTTATGTTTTAATTTTTACTGCTTCTATTAGGTTTATTATAATTGATAGTGAAATCATTGTCATTGTAATTTCGTTAGTTTTATTATTTTTCTGTTAAATAATGATATAGTAATTTTGTTATTAAAATGTACTGGTTTCATATGTCGTTGTAGCATTTATTATTGTCGCTGCTGCAATTTTTACTTTTGCTTTCATCAGTGTTGTTATTGATACTTTTATTAGTACTATTGCTGTTATTACTGTTACTGATACTTTTATTAATACTATGGCTGTTATTGTTGTTATTGATACTTTTATTAATACTATGGCTGATATTGTTGTTATTGATACTTTTATTAGTACTATTGCTGTTATTACTGTTACTGATACTTTTATTAATACTATGGCTGTTATTGTTGTTATTGATACTTTTATTAATACTATGGCTGTTATTGCTGTTATTGATACTTTTATTAGTACTATTGCTGTTATTACTGTTACTGATACTTTTATTAATACTATGGCTGTTATTGTTGTTATTGATACTTTTATTAGTACTATTGCTGTTATTACTGTTACTGATACTTTTATTAATACTATGGCTGTTATTGTTGTTATTTATACTTTTATTAGTGCTATTGCTATTATTGTTGTTATTGATACTTTTATTAATACTATGGCTGTTATTGTTGTTATTTATACTTTTATTAGTGCTATTGCTGTTATTGTTGTTATTGATACTTTTATTAGTGCTATGTTTGTTATTGTTGTTATGGATACTTTTATTAATACTATGGCTGTTATTGTTGTTATTGATACTTTTATTAATACTATTGCTGTTATTGTTGTTATTGATACTTTTATTAGTACTATTGCTGTTATTGTTGTTATTTATACTTTTATTAGTGCTATTGCTGTTATTGTTGTTATTGATACTTTTATTAATACTATGGCTGTTATTGTTGTTATTGATACTTTTATTAGTACTATTGCTGTTATTGTTGTTATTTATACTTTTATTAGTGCTATTGCTGTTATTGTTGTTATTTATACTTTTATTAGTACTATTGCTGTTATTACTGTTACTGATAATTTTATTAATACTATGGCTGTTATTGTTGTTATTGATACTTTTATTAGTACTATTGCTGTTATTACTGTTACTGATACTTTTATTAATACTATGGCTGTTATTGTTGTTATTGATACTTTTATTAGTGATATTGCTGTTATTGTTGTTATTAATACTTTTATTAATACTATGGCTGTTATTGTTGTTATTGATACTTTTATTAGTACTATTGCTGTTATTACTGTTACTGATACTTTTATTAATACTATGGCTGTTATTGTTGTTATTGATACTTTTATTAATACTATGGCTGTTATTGTTGTTATTTATACTTTTATTAGTACTATTGCTGTTATTACTGTTACTGATACTTTTATTAATACTATGGCTGTTATTGTTGTTATTTATACTTTTATTAGTGCTATGGTTGTTATTGTTGTTATTGATACTTTTATTAGTGCTATTGTGTTATTGTTGTTATTGATAGTTTTATTAATACTATGGCTGTTATTGTTGTTATTGATACTTTTATTAGTACTATTGCTGTTATTACTGTTATTGATACTTTTATTAATACTATTGCTGTTATTGTTTTTATTTATACTTTTATTAGTGCTATTGCTGTTTGTCGCAGGGAACGAGGGACAGAAATTATATTTTATTTCATTTTAAAAAACCGCTAACAAAACTTGTTGACGTAACCCGAGTTTTGTTATTTTTCATATGTAGCATGTAACTCTAGTAACGGTCACCTAAGATCTCTTTAGTAGAACAGACGTTTGTGACGCAGTGTGTGTTATTATATCATATTGAATATATATATTAGTTTGTGAAAGATATGTATATTGAACAATTGGGACAATTACGCATTATTGTTCACATGTTGTTTACGAGAGAAAAGGCCAGTGCGCATTAGAATTGACCACAGAAAAGCGTGCAGCACGGACAGCACTAAATATCCAAGGGAAAATCGAGTCATGAGACATGGCTTCTGGAAGTTTCTGGAAACCTTCAGTGAAGCTATATAAGAGGCAAAAGGAAGATTTTACTCTCAATGTTGAAAACGTCGATTCGTCTGAAGCCAGTCTAACTTCACGTATGAATTAATCATGTACAGAGATTTCATAAAGGAAAGCTGCAAAAATCTCTTTCCATCCGTTTTCCATCTGTCTGATGCCATATATTGAGTAACGAGGCAAAATTACTTCAGTATAACTTTTGGCAAAGTGGAAAGTTCACTGTCAAGAAAAACCGATGTATGCGACGCTGGTTGTATGCAGTTAACGGCACGAGGGACCAATTTGTTCTCCCCCCTGTCTGAGTTTGGTTTGACAGTCTATCCCGCAATTGAGAGGCTAGCACCGAGATAGTCTCACAGACATCCGGATTTCTACACTCAATGTAATGCGACGACACATCCCACTGGACGACTTCATCCGATAATGCTAAACGTCATTGGGGTGTCCGTTTCCACGAGGCTGACAACAGTCAGCTAAATTTCAGATTTCTCCGCAGTGATAATCTGAAAGTGGTGCCTAGATTCTGCAGAAATCTTCACCTGTAACGCGACACCGCAATTGCGTTGTGGTCTTCGCTTTGAAGTGCCCTTTATAAGTGACGTGTGAGATTACGTCATCTCCTTGGAACTCTGACATAAATAGTGAGTAATAATTAGCACGGCTAACGCGCACATACTTAACTCTAGGACTCTAAGAAAATGAACACTATTTTATCATTTGTGAAATACGAACTTTAATGTTAAAAGTAATGCTTATTTTATATGTGAACTATTGTTAAAGCGGCCCCATTTGCTGCATAAAAATTGTGTAATTAAACTTTATTTTATATTTTGAATTTCATCATTTTCATCCCCCTTATTTCCCACAGAGTGTATGACATTGGAAAGTTGAATGAATGATTAATCACTGTGCGAAAGAGTAGTGCCCCTTTTAAATCGGGAAATAAATAACCTGATTTAACCATCTTTCAACTCTCTTGTTATTCATAGTTTTTGAGAGGGACGAAAGAATTTGTATTAGTATTGTTTTGCACCGTTCGTCTGTTCGTCCATTTATTCACATTCATGATACTCACTCACAACACACACCGCCAATAAAACGTTCCTTGGCATGACATAAATAAACCGGGCCCCACCCAAACATCAATGGTGTATGTCATGTGTGTCTATGTAACAACCTGACGCGACGTAGTACTGGCATATGTCATAGGGCTTTTCTTGGAGGTGCACCGGAGCAGGCCAAAAATAGACTTCACCCCTTGCATCTCTAACTTCAGCTCGGGTCGGCTTGTAACGAGCCTCCCAGTTTGTGACACTGTTATTGTTGTTATTTATACTTTTATTAGTACTATTGCTGTTATTACTGTTACTGATACTTTTATTAATACTATGGCTGTTATTGTTGTTATTTATACTTTTATTAGTGCTATTGCTGTTATTGTTGTTATTGATACTTTTATTAGTGCTATGTTTGTTATTGTTGTTATTGATACTTTTATTAGTACTATTGCTGTTATTACTGTTATTGATACTTTTATTAATACTATGGCTGTTATTGTTGTTATTTATACTTTTATTAGTGCTATGGTTGTTATTGTTGTTATTGATACTTTTATTAGTACTATTGCTGTTATTGTTGTTATTGATACTTTTATTAGTGCTGTTGCTGTTATTACTGTTATTGATACTTTTATTAATACTATGGCTGTTATTGTTGTTTTCTACGTCTAATTGCCTTTACGATTGTGGTAATTACTGTTGTTAATGTTACTATTGCTACTGTTGCTATTGCTAATGATATTATTTATTCTGTCGCGCCTGTAATGGTTACAGTTTTTAATATTGCTGTTGTATTGGTATTGTTGTTTCAGTAGGTGTGACCACTGTACCTCTAATAATAGCAGTGCTCCAATTACAAGCCCCGCGTAAGTGAGATTGTTGCCCTCAAACAGCTGGTACACAATCTTGTCGTAGCAGCCCTGTGACAATCCAAACATATAACTTTATCACGGCAAGCACGTCATAAATAAATAATTAAAATAAAGTAATCAAAATGAAGCTTTTATATCTCAAATACCACTGTGTGTGTGTTTGTTTGTGTGTGTGTGTGTGCGTGCACGAGTGTGTGTTTGTGTGTGTGTGTGTGTGTGTGTGTGTGTGTGTGTGTGTGTGTGTGTGTGTGTGTGTGTGTGTGTGTGTGTGTATTGATGCCGTGAATGTGATACCGGCTGTAACCGTGTAACCGTACATAGAAGCTTTTTCCAAATCATTATATTCACATCATCATTTTCACCCAAGTACTTGCAAGATTGTCTGACGCCACTGGTACATGGGGACGAATACCAGTCAAGACGATTAAAGACAAAATAAAAATTTATGTTAGTTTTCTTGTTACGTGCAAGAGTATTACTTAATCCAGAGATTAAGATCAGTGAGCACGTGATTTGCACCAGAGCCACCTGTCATCACGTACAAAGTGTCAGTTACAATTTTGAAATTAAACGTGTTATCCGCTCGAGTTGAGACTTCGATATAATTCACTATCACTTGCCTATTTATCATTTCACAGGAAGAACTATTTAAAATTCTCATTCACAGGAACAACTATTTAACATTCTCATTCACAGGAACAAATATTTAAATTTCTCATTCACAAAAACAAATATTTAAATTTCTCATTCACAAAAACAAATATTTAAATTTCTCATTCACAGGAACAGCTATTTAACATTCTTTGTTGTGTTTCGCTCATTTGATACTTATCATTCATTATTATGACTAAAATATTTATCAATAGCTATTAGTTACTTAGTATAACTTAGATATCAATTACTTAACAGCTATTTAATACTTACTACAACTTAGCTATTTATCGTTCATTATATTTTAGCTAAATATCTCACTCGCAGATTCTCACAAACGTAGTCTTATATTATTTCAAGTTTAAAAGAGTTGTTTCCTTTTACGGCCGATGCTAATCGCCCTTTACTGATAGAGTCCCATTTTTAAAAGCATGAATGATTTTTCCTTCCAATTTTACCCTTGCGGCCCATGGTAATATAACCCAAACACCCCTAGCAACTCATTACAATTTCCAAGGAAAATAGTTTCCTCGATTCTTGAGGTAAAATACAACAATAATAGGCCTATTGACATTATTTATTGAAATAAGCACAGACAATAATTTCTTGCGACAGTTCTATCATATCTCTTTCTAAGTAACTCACTTCAAAAGTCTACAAGACAGATTTAGCTTCTGATACAGGTAACTGTGCCTTGTAACTAGAAAACCCAAATTATATATTTACGTGTTCAATTTCACAGTAATTTCCAACTTCTACAGAACTTTCGAACTGCCACCAACTACATTTACAGTCCTTATGATTTCTCCTGAATTTGTCTCCCTAAATGTTGCATTGACCTTTCTCTGAACATGTGTGTTCCTGAATGGTTGAAATTCAAAGACAGTTCCTTGACTTCTAGTTTTCAATACCTGGCGTTCGGCCGAGTAAATAGGCCTAACTCCATATAATTTTTTATTATTCTAGAGTGTGTCTTTATGATGATTTATTGCGATTTGTCAACAATGGATTAATTTATAAATATGTATTTGTGCATGAAGGGATTGTGCTAGCAAAAAGGAAATGAAGTCTGGAGATACATTAAAGGGCGTCATAGTTTCTTACAAGGACTGACTGTGCTACTAAAACGTGCTGAGGCTACCTTGTTGTATGACATGTAATTTGAATACAAAATTGTTCTGGAAACCTGAATACAATTTTAACTGTTTAAGTAATCATGACATGCTACAGATCTATACCGTCACTGCAAATCGGAAAGAAAGTCTCTAAAGTCGCTTTGCCTCAGTAATGACGTATTAACTATGAAATAGGTAGATCCAGTGAGGTCGATCTGTGAGAAAAATCTGTCTCTTTCTGTTTCTCCCTCTCTTTCTGTTCCCCCCTCTCTCTCTCTGTCTCTTTATGTTTCCCTCTCCCTCTCTCTCTCTTATCTGTCTCTTTATGTTTCCCTCTCTCACTATCTGTCTCTTTATGTTTCCCTCTCACTATCTGTCTCTTTATGTTTATCTGTATCTCTTTATGTTTCCCTTTCTCACTATCTGTCACTTTATGTCCCCCCCTCTCTCTGTGTCTCTTTCTGTTCCCCCCTCTCTCTTATGTCTCTTCATGTTTCCCTCTCTCTCTCTGGCTCTTTATGTTTTCCTCTCTCTCTCTCTCTCTCTCTCTCTCTCTCTCTCTCTCTCTCTCTCTCTAACATTCTCTTTATGTTTCCCTCTCTCTCTCTCTGTCTCTGTCTCTTTATTTCCCTCTCTCTCTCTCTTTATGTTTCCCCTTCTCTTTATTTCCCTCTCTCTCTCTCTTTATGTTTCCCCTTCTCTCTATCTGTCTCTTTATGTCCCCCCCCCTCTCTCACTATCTGTCTCTTTATTTTTCCCTCTCTCACTATCCGTCTCTCTATGTTTCCCTCTCTCACTATCTGTCTCTCCTATGTACACCTCTCGTATATGGTACTTGGGAGACAGAACGTGCGTAAATTGTATGTTATGCGTAACAATGTATATTTCCATTTTGTGCATTTACATACTTTCGTAATAAAACAAACTCGTACCGTTCACCAATGTAAGCACCTAGATTGGTGTAATCGACAACTCGGGCGCGCGTGTGTGTTTGTAGATGTTTCAACATATAAGAGTACTTTTTACCCAATTTTGCTTATTTCCATTCTATACATTTACTTAGCTTATTGCATTATGAAATTAGATCCTCTTACTCTGTTAATGCCAAGTACCAATATTGGTGGATTCAGTAGAATTTCAGTAGAATATTGGTGGATTCAGTAGAATATGTGTGTGTGTGTGTGCGTGCGTGTGCATACGAGTGCATACTTCACCACGTATGAGTACGGTTTGCAAAATAATACTTACTTCCCTTTCATACAATTATATTTCTTTCATTGTGAAATTAAATCATGTTCCACTATTCCAAGCGCCCAGAAGTGATACAAGTGCAACAGGTGCGCTGTGTCTGTGTTTTTATGTGTGTATGCTTGAGAATGATGTGAGTGGATTTGCACACTAGATATGTATTTCCATTGGTGTGTATAGATACATACCTCCTGATATGTGCCACCTGGCACTTCTGTATTATTGCAACTCAAGGTAGAATTGCACAATACTACTATTGGTGGTGGTGATACTGGTGGTGATACTGTTGATGTGTCTGCAGCCGAATAGTCACTTATGCCTCTCATTCCACAACACTTAAACTGAAAATAAAATGGTAGTGATCAAATGATATGTTTCGTAATCATCACACAATACACAAGCTAACGTAATATTTACCTGTGATGTCCTTTTCAGAAAGTATTATTTACAAAAGTAATATCCCTTTTTCATAGGGTTTATTTTTCTCTTTCCCTCTCTTGTATCGATTATCTCTTACCGCTCTTTTAAAATTATTAATCGTTTTCTGAGTGGAAGAAGAAAGTTAGATATCGTTAGAGAGGAGTTTTGCCAGTCAGGGAAGACAATCAGTAGACTCTTTTCTCCTATCCAATCCAAGTTTGCACAATATAAGATTAATAGTAGGTCCATTTTTTAACCATTAAATGTGGACCACACTTATAACCAAACAACCACCACCCATCAAAGAGACATGGAAGTCAAAACGACGTTTCAGTTTAATTTATTTATAAGCAAAATAAAACTAATCCTACCAATAATCATAATTTTAATCCTACACCAGTGAGTGGTTGAACATAAGCAAATAACTTATGTCAGTGGTAGACATATTTCTAAATATACAATAAACAAGACAGTGCTACTGCTAAAGACATTTTGGATTCAGCCAAACAATTCACTGCCTGACGAATACAGCACCACAACCCTGAAGGACCTTGAAATGCACCGTGTCAGTGTGTCAGTGAATGTATTTTCATTGATCGATTACCTCGGTCAGTATTACGATTAGGTGTAAGCCAGTGGTAAGGCATACATATAATAAAATTGTTACGCCTGGGTTTGGGGCTGGAGCTAACCTAGAAGCTACAGGACGGATTTTGATCGGACTTTTACTGTTTATACCTTAGTGCCCTAGAATCAAGATAGACAATATAATATAACACTGTCCCATAAAAATATCCCCGATAACCCTATAGCTACGAAAATATTCAAGCGCATAATGTAAAGCGCATGCGCGAAAGGTGTGGCTTATCCACGATTTCCCTGAAAATTTAGGTCAAGTAGTATAAGGGCTGCTAAAGCTTTCTAAAAGTGGATTTGTTAGGTCAAATTCCAGCTATTTTTCTAACGTTATAATCTTACAATAAATCGTCACAATTAATGTTGTTTTCTTAAGTGATAAATCATAAATAGAAGTCTGGAATGTGTCATGTGTCAGTGTGTGGATGTACATAGAACTGGAGAAAATTAAAAGAGGTTTTAAATCACTCTTGTTTTAAACATTTTCCAATTGAACAATATGACTGTCAGTGTGATGTACCCCTTGCTTTCTCTCAAATGCCATTGGAGCCATACCTCAAGAGAGAGTGCTTGAGTGCTTTACTGCTGAAAAATCCTCAAAATAGTTTTTATGTATACTGATAAATATCCTGCATTGACAACCCTATACCGGAGTTATATCTTGGTTATAAAAGAAAGGAAGTTAAAAGCATTGGGTCCTGATACAGTATCTAGCAACAATTTTGTCTACATTCAAATTAGAAAGAACAATAATTATAATAAATATTCGTCATATGAAGCTCATTGATGCTAGTGTTTGTATATTTCATATGACAAATATTTATTATAATTATTGTTCTTACTAATTCGAATGCACCTTTATAACGAGGAACATTTTATATTCCATCAATGAACAACTTACCTTGTCAATCAATAACTTCATGGTCAATAAACATCTTACCTTGTCAATCAATAACTTCATGGTAAATGAACAACTTAATTGTCAATCAATAACTTCATGGTCAATGAACAATTTACCTTCTTATTCAACATCCCCATGCCTAATAAAAAGCCGCTATTCAAATTTCTGTCCGTGCACGTTTGCTTTATTTTCTCACCGAGAGAGTCCTTGAATGTGACGTGGAGCTATCAGGAAGATAATAGAATTTATCACAATGAGCTATCAGGAAGATAATAGAATTTATCACAATGAGCTATCAGGAAGATAATAGAATTTATCACAATGAGCTATCAGGAAGATAATAGAATTTATCACAATATTACTAAATATTGTAAATGTGTACATGAGTGTGCATGTATGAGCGTGCGTGCATGTGTAAAGTGGATATATATATGTACACGCACACACAGTTTCACAATGGTTGTTTGAAGGTATAAATGTCAGTTCTATTTATCTAGGTCTAGTTATTCCTTTTACAATTGCCTGTTACTTTACATGCTACATTTTATGTTATATTCTGTCACAATGCTTCATTGTTCTGTGTGTACTTTCATTAAAAATTAAAAGGAAAAGACAGAGAGAGAGAGAAAGAAAGGGAGAGAGAGAAAGTGAGAGACAAAGAGAAAGAGAGAGACAAAGAGAAAGAGGAAAAGAGAGAGAGAGAAAAAGAGAAAGAACGAGAAAAAGAGAAAGAGAGAGAGAAAGAGAAAGAGCGAGAAAAAGAGAAAGAGCAAGAGAAAGAGAAAGAGAAAGAGAAAGAGCGAGAGAAAGAGAAAGAGAAAAAGAACGAGCGAGAGATAGAGAAAGAGGAAAAGAGAGAGAAAGAGAGAGAAAATGAGAATGAGCGAGAGAAAGAGAAAGAGGAAAGAGAGAGAGAGAGAGAGAGAGAGAGAAAGAGAGACAAAGAAAAAGAGTGAGAGAAAGAGAAAGGAAAAGAGAGAGAAAGCTGACTTCACGTCATCAAACCATCTAGCGGTATTGCAAGACTTTTAAAAAGAAATAGAAGTACTCATTGCAAAATTCATTTTCTAAGATGAATTGTGTTATTCCTCATTAACTATTGTAACATATAACTTTATTCCAGGATATCACAAAAGTAAACTGTTCTGATTATCTGAATGGTGTGTTATATCACGCAGACATTTTATTGTGTTATATATAACCAATTGTAATTAGTGATGACGAACAATGAATTTGCCATATCATAAAATCGTGATTTTTTTTAAAGTCAAACGACTCCTTTTTATAACGTTTTGCTGGTATGGTTGAAAAATTAATTGGCTTGATATCTGTTAATAATGTGCAGGTAATGACGACTAAGAAATGTATTTTTGTTAGCAATCCATACAAACGCTGCTCCTAGAGAGCATAATGTAAAGGGAAAGATCAGTTAAAAGGTTAACTATTTATTTATTATGTCTATTATGTACATATTTAAATCAGAATACGCTGTTTTGTTTGCTATTTTTTTTTAATGGACGCAGTTATTAATTTATAGCATTGAGCAGTTTTCTATTTAAAGTTTAAGTGTATTGATCGTTCCTTGTATTTTTATTGTGTAGAGTTGATTCCCTACATAGAAGTCTGTATAGTTTTATTTATAGTGTTGTTATAATTTGTATTTTAGATTAATATTGTATAGTTGTTTTCCTAATAAAAGTCTGTAGAGTTTTATTTATACTTTTGTTATAATTTGTATTTTAGATTAATATTGTATAATTGTTTCCCTAATAAAAGTCTGTAGTTACATGTATACTTTACTGATATTGTTTGTTTGCTTTAGATTGATATATTAAAGTTCTTTCTCTGCATACACATTTGAAGAGTTACATTTATATTACAGTGAAGTTGTGCATTTCTTAGGGTATTATTGTTTTGATGTATTTCCCTACATGCAATTTTGTAGAGCTAAGTTTTAGCTATACTATTGTTGGGTTAGTTTTAGCTATACTATTGTGGGGTTAGTTTTAGCTATACTACTATGGAGTTAGTTTTAGCTATACTATTGTGGATATAGTTTTATCTATACTATTGTGGAGTTAGTTTTAGCTATACTATGGTGGAGATAGTTTTAGCTATACTACTGTATAGTTATATACATAAATGCTGCATGTAACTTTTTTGTACAAAAAGAAATCTGTAAAAGTGTTATAGATTCCTAATTTGCGTTGCTGCTTTGATCAGTGTAGTGATGGCATATTTTAGTGTTGCTGGCTTTGTTCATTGAAGTGGTGATATATTTTCGTGTTGCTAGCTTTGAGCAGTGAAGTGGTGATATATTTCTTCGTATTGCTGGCTCGGTTTAGTGAATTGTTAATAAATTTTCGTATTGCTGGTTCTGTTCAGTGAAGTGGTGATATATTTTCGTGTTGCTGACTCTGGTCATGAAATGCTGATATATTTTCTTTAAGGATTTATTTTAACTTTAGAAAATGTATAGTATGAATGGTTTCACATGTGTATCCACATTTAGCAATGGGAGGAATGATCAAAAGAGTCCCTGACGACGCCAACGTTCCATTTCACAGTGAATAATTATTATCAGATTTCATTATGTTATTTACTGTTTAAATGCATGTTCTGTGTTCTACAAGCGATTAGTTTCATGAAATGACAATCCTTATGGGGCCATTTATTGAACGTAAGCACACTTTACCGCGCGCAATCAAGAGATTTGGCGCGAACTACTTACACTCGAGTCCTTTGTGAGCAGAAATCCGCTGACCACAGACTGCGAAATCACCATGGCAATCATTAGGATTGCAAACTGAAAGCAAGGTTAAGTATTATTTAAAATATGAAATGATCTCACTTAAGAAGAGGAATAATGGCAACATTGGTATATAACTAAAATTGCTGTCAATACTGTCGCTGCATGCCAGAATAATGCAAACAACAATTCTAAAATATGACTAAAATTGCTGTCAATACTGTCGCTACATGCCAGAATAATGGAAACAACAATTCTAAAATATAAAGCTGGTCAGAACTGATTCAAAGTGATAATGTACATAGCATTCTGTATTTATAATTCACCAACTACTCAATCGTTATCTCTAGTCGTTCATTTTGTGGTGGATCCTTAACGAAAAGTTAAGTCTAGGGTGTTATATTTATTGCCCCTTCAAAACAACAAAGTATATATTAATCTATTGATGTCTATTTTTTAAAAAATACAAACCCTACCAAAATCAGGAATGGTCGCAGCTTACAGCAAGCACCGCAGCAGGCAAAAAAAGATATTGGCAGCATAATGACGCCAATAATGAACATAATAAATCCAGCATTCGACACAAATGGAATCTCTTCCACCGTTTGATTTAAAAAAATTCCTGAATTTGTAGACTGCCCTTTGTAAAAGTCAAGTGAGTCTTTAATCACGTCTGGAAAAAATTTCAGGATGATCCCCAGAACAAGGAGAGGAAGGGAAGTCAGCTAAAAATAAAACAAAACAAATGCGCGCGCGCGCACACACACACACACACACGCATGCACGCATACACATACACTATATATTTGTTAATCAAAATAAGGCATTTGCTACATAAAGATGACACACGGAGATTGCTGTTAATACTTTTATGATATATTTATTGATAAAAGCAGTGTTGAATTCACCTTTAATACCTCTTGTTGTTCAGCTGTCCTGTATTATGTCCATAATCGTCATACGTCACGATTTCGTCATACGTCATGATTTCGTCATACGTCATGATTTCGTCATACGTCATGATTTCGTCATAAAGATGCATACCATCTCATCTTCCATTACCTTGGCATTTTATCCTCATACACAGGAGATGAATATTTAAATACTTTAGGATTGTGACACCGCAATTTATAATGTTTCTTGTGCTTAACTTGAGCATTTCAATCCGTCAAATCACCTCTGTTCACATATCACTCACTGATAAATCATGGGCATAAAAGTGCCCCCACCTCATTAATTTTAGAATCGATAAGCACCTGATGATTGTGAACACTATAGCTATTTATTTGAGACCCACGACTTACGGTACTTTGGAAAAATAGATCTTTGGGGAATGTCCTAGGATACCCAGAGTGGCTTGTAATGATCCAGCTACCACTTTTGTCTTACACTGTCGCATAATTCACTATCAAGCATCATTATCAGTATAAACTCATTAATTAATTATTAATTAAATTATGTAATGCTGTTTTCTGATAGTAATAATGAAACTCTCATGACGGTTTGCTGCCCCATGAAGTAAATACTGCGACATAAAGTCACCGCAGAATTTAACACAACATTTGCTTTCGACATTACAATGTAACGTTACGTGAAGTGCGAAACATAACTAAGCTAAACATTATAATGCGTAAACGAGTTTGAACAATTTGAAATTTAGTTTAACTTTCACAAGCCCTTTTTTCATGGCAGATCTATGAGAGATTTCTAGTCACAGATCGCTAATCATTTCAGTTTACGTTCATTGTGCGTTCGAACCAACAACAAGTAGCCATTCGTGAAGTGCGTGTATGACGTAGTTTATGGATGTGGGTCAGTGTCGTGTACTCTGGCTGCATAGCTAGTTATTCGTGAACTCCATATATGACGTAGTTTTAAGGATGTGGGTCAGTGTCGCGTAGTCTGGCTGCTTAGCTAGTTATATCTTCATCCAAGTAAACAGTGAAACAGTAGCCTCAGAATTTGAACCTTTGCCCTATTGACTCTAACCCCATTTAATCACTGGAGACGATTAAACAGCCGAGGTATTAATTAAATGTAGGAACCCGTCCATAACTATTGATCGCTTACAAAACCTTTGCAAACATCAGTCATATTTCCCATCTTTCTTTCTTTCTTTCTTTCTTTCTTTCTTTCTTTCTTTCTTTCTTTCTTTCTTTCTTTCTTTCTTTCTTTCTCTTCCTCTTGTTGATACTTTGATTACTCGTGTTGGTGACTTATTTTCCATGCTCACTGTCTGTAATTCTGTCAGGTCAGTAAATTTAATAAAACTGTAATACTACCGGTCATGTATAAGGTGCTCTCAGCTGTTAAGGTTTTCCATTTGTAGGTATTTTCACCACATTTTGGAATTTGATCAGAGATATGCTTTCGTGTGTGCGTGTGTGAGAGAGAGAGAAGAAATTTTAGTATCCTTGTAGATAAGCTAAATCAATCATTCTAAACGGTGTTGGTGTTCTGATAACATGCACATAATGCAAAGCCCCAGTCTCAATGAAAATAACATTATGAGCGACTGAGTACTTCTGAGTTATTTTCGTCGTTACCAATGATCACAAACGAGCTCCATGACGACATTGTGGGCCAGCCACAAAACAGCTCTTTTATATTGAAAGTATGACACGTGACAAAATAAAAATCATTTTAGCATTATGTCTTGTTTCAATGTATTCATTAATTGTACGCAGGTCAATGAAACTGTTTTTAGATATTATGACCGATAGCATTTTAGCCACTTTTCCTCGTCTTGCAGCGATCTTGAGCATCCACAAGATCTTTGTTTTTTTTATTTTCAACACTACCACAAACATTTATGAAAGTCTTTGGATACAGTGTGCCCGGAGTTTTAGATAGGCTGCAAATGCCGAAATATTGGCTATAAATGGGTATACTTGATGTGGACCGCTGGTAATTTTTGTCTTATTCTTCACGCATAACTTACACTTGCAAGATTCATTGGACGCCTTCATTAGCGGGTTTGTATTCTCAGATCTCTGTTGACGTAGACCCGATCAAAACGTGTAGTGCTTTCTAGCCCGTCATGTCGTATAGTGCTTTCTAGACCGGCATGACATATAGTGCTTTTTAGCCCGTCATGACGTATATAATATACACACACACAGATCAGAAGGTCACTTTGATATTTAAACGTGTTTTTCCATTTGTTTTTGTCTAACTAAACTTGAAAATACAAGATGAAATCGATATTGTTTCACTATTAAAAATATACAACATGCTTTATGACCCAGAGAAATAAAGTGCATTGATAATATAGTTCTAAGATTATGTGAATTCACTTAACATTCCTTTTTGTTTTAATAGTATATTCTTCACTTAACATTTCTTTTTCTTTAATAGTATATTCTTAAATTTATGTGAATTCATTTAATATTCCTTTGGCTTTTTAGTCATTCTTATGCTGGAGAATAACGACATGTTTCATTTTATTTTTTTCACGGAACCTAGTCAGCTGGAATTGTTAAATGTAGCCTTTTTAGTGATAAGCGAAAGGCTCCGAAATAATATTTAAAAAGTCTAATTGCTTGAAAGTCTCAAGTTCTCTAACCATAGTTCAATATTGTCGTATACCTTTCATACCACTTCAACAAATTGCAAAAATCACAAAGCATTGATACATGTCATCAGGGCACAACCGATATCACAATCTGTTGGCTATTAATAAATGTCGAACATACACTTCAAAGCAAGTTGTTGTTTGCAAGCAATTATTATCTGCAGTGTTTGGATGATGAATAAATAATATTTCAGATTATCTGTCACGTGGTGCACCATACAAGAAGCACGAGTATCGATCTGGCGGTTAGCGTAAAACCTTCAAATCCGGCTTGGGTCCAATAATCGATTATTCACTTCAGTGGATTGTGCGTTATCAGGTGGCAAGTGATTATTACACTAGTTACCGTTATCTGAAGTACACTTAACATAGAAATCAAAACGGCCGTAGTTTCAGTACTTTTTGAATGCAGTAAGACATTTTAACAGATCACGTCTGTAGCATACCGGAGAAAGTCTAGACGTTAGGTGCTAGAATTAAAAAAAATGTAAATGTGTTCTTATTAACGAAAAAGAAATAGTAATAAAATTAACATAGAGATAATAATCCTAGAAATAACGCAGATGTAATCGTTATATACAGGCGTAATTGTTATAGAATTATAAAAACGTAATTGTACTAGAATTATCAAAGAATTATCATCCTAGCGTTTACAAGGAAGTATTTGTGCTAAATTTTAACAAGACATAATTGCCAGATCATTAGCACAAACACAATCATACTAGAATTAACAAAGTTATAATTGTCCTAGAAATAGCACATATGTAATTGTCCTCGAATTAACAAAGACGTAATCATACCATAATTAAATAAACGTCGTTGGCCTAGAATTAACACAGACGTAATCATGACTACAATGAATACAAGACGTAATCGTGCTAGAATTAAAACAGACATAATTGACGTAGAAGTAAAACAGACGTAATTGTACTAAAATTAATTGTCTAAAAGCAGGGAAAGCATTAATGCAATCTGAATTTTCAGCTTTGGCTGTCCTGGGCCATGCATCTCTAGGTTCTGGAACGCAGTAAGCAAAACAGCCTGAGAACGACGAAACATGTTTGTCAGTAGAGAGGAAGCGTTCTGGCGTTTGGAAAACAAAAGAAG
This sequence comes from Sinotaia quadrata, assembly GCA_028829895.1. NCBI lineage: Eukaryota > Metazoa > Mollusca > Gastropoda > Architaenioglossa > Viviparidae > Sinotaia > Sinotaia quadrata. Next base: position 112,501,920 of record CM054179.1, read on the forward strand.
TTACCTTCTTGAAATTAATTCCCCTCCCCCCAACAAACACACGAACATACCAATACCAATAAAAAAGACTCTGAGAACAAGACAAATTGAAATAAGATAGGGGTACAGTATACCGTACGACATAAGGGAAAATGTTGATCTACTAACTACAGCTTTATACTGAAAGTCAACAACTGTTTATTAAAGTATCTTCAAAGTTTAAAGTATCTCGCGTAATTTTGCGAGCAATAAATAAAGTTTAAATCAATGAAATGGTATTATTTTTAACACAAACATAAATGAAATATGTTAATAAGTACAGAAAAAAGTGGACAAATATATAGAATTATTTAATAAATAAACAAATGTATTTATAATTTATTATTTGGAACAATACTGACCAGAAACAAAATGTTCAAAGGAATGAGTGTCCATTTTCCACAGCACGAAATGCAGCCCATTTTATTCTACTGAACGCAGCCACAAGTAACGTATGTGATCAAGAGGTAGTTCTTGTTTTTAAAAACAAAATGTATATTTCCTGGTAAGAGCAACGGTCACCTCAAAGATGTAGAAGATAAACGGCAAAGTTTGTCTGAGATTTTCTCCAGTGAAACTGAAGACAGTTGCCTAAACTGTTACACGAATGCGACAGAATTGCGTGGTATAAATTTACTTAGTGGGCGTGGCTCTTCTGCAATCTCTGCACGTTTACAAAAGTATATTTAAGACACAGTCTGGAAACTGTCACGTGTCTACTGTTCGTACAATCACGATATGAAGAAAGCATTTTCTTTCACACTGCGAAAGCTATCTTTGAAAAGGTGATTTATTAAAGAGCAGACCTATGGAATACTTCAAATTTATCAAACTTTCAGTAGAAGAGTATGTTTTAATTTTATTTATACTAAACAGAGAATTTAATCTTTAGAACTGGTTTGTGCATAGAGAAGCAGTTTGAAAGAACTGGAATGAAACGGCAGGTGGAAAGTGGGACTACTTCATTACAGCAAACGAAAACGTTTTGTGCGTTGTATCAGATAACATTTTATTTAAATTAAAGTGCAAATAAGAAAATGTTTTTTTTTTAAATGTTCAATTTATTTGCAGATTGCCAGTTCGTTTAAAAACTTCTGTTATTCACGCTGTGGGATTTTGAGATGACGTTTGGGCAAATGTCTATTATTACAGTTATGTAGCATCCTCCGAATAATCCACGAAGCACACTTTCAAAATCAATATTGTTCTGGGATTTTTCACTTTATTTGGCTAACATAGTCACCTAGTCAAATTGGCATTCGTAACAGACTTATAATAACGCATTTAATCTTTAGCTGGTTGTGACATTCCTCAAGATTTACTTTCTATTGACTCTCCAAATTGAAACACTCTCCAGTGGTCCCAGAATAAAAGCTACAACTCTGTCAAAACAAAGATAGATGTGGTACAAGGTTTTGTTGTTCCGACAATGGAAACTAGATAGATAGATAGATAGATATGTGGGTAGATAGATATGACGTCAGAAAATGTCTAAATGCAAATGTTCGTGACTCTTACGTCTTAATTAACATAAATAATATTTTTATTTATGTTCTATGTATTGCATATATCTGCATAGTGAATTCTTTTTAAATGTCTTTGTATGTATTTGTCTTTTAAACTCTTTCTTTTTTTAACTTTATTATGTCTGATTTATTTGTGTCCAAATATTTTATTTCTGTTTTCTTTTAAGAAGACTTGCATTATATGTTAACAAACAAACGGACGTTTAATTGCTGAATCATTATAATATAAATATTATATTATATATGAATATTATAAATAGAAGTAAGCCTGCATGATGCATGTATTTTACCGAGATATTACAGAAATGGGCGCAGCGAGAGATACATTGAAGGGAGACGTCTAGCAATGATTGTCTAACAGTCATAATTGTACGCGTATACTTTGGCAATTAGATCAAAATGCTGAAGAATGAATTATTATACTGAAAAGACTTTTCACAGTAATTAACACTCTTCAGAAAATGCTCAAGTAATTTTTTTTTGGGGGGAGGGGTAATGTGTTCTTTTCAGTTCAACGAAAGTTCTGATATCGTGAAAAGGACTCAAAGAAATTTCTTACTGATTCTGTGGCAAAACAAATGTTGAATGCAAAGTCATATTTATTATGAATAAAAATTATACATTATTACATAATTAACAATGTCCAGATAAATCTGTCTGATATCACTATGCAAAACACACCTTTGAGTATTAGCTGTTTAATCCGGTATTTTTGTCTTATAATCAAAACATAACAGATAAGGTTATCTCACGTTTATAATTTATTTTAATCAAACTATACTGCAATAATTTATAACATGAGCAGGAGGAAAAAGCAGTGGCATTTGAAAGGAACCATGCTTGAGTTCCAAAACTTTAAAAGGGTATGTGAACATTTTAACACTCGGGCTTTGTTGATTTCCGATTTTCCTGCACATTGCTTTGTATAATGTTACGTATGACTAGAAAACTTAGTATATATTGATTACATTTAAATAGAGTTTAAAATATTTCTTTTATAAAATAACTTAACATATTTACCATTGAAACTGTAATACAGTTAAAAGCATATTTTAAAAGAAAACTCATTAATTAAGTGTGCGGAGCAAATTTGCCTATCTCTATCTCTAATAGACATAATCAAGTTAGTGAACATAGAAATAATGATTTAATTACATAGCAAACATGTACGAAATATTTCAAAGTCTATTCTTTCTTTATCAGTCAGTTAACTTACCATAATCTAACGATCACATAAATGATTAGAATAGAGCACTTCTTGAACAAAATAACTTTGGTCCATCCTCATTGGATGAAGTTGTTATGAGCAAGTGTGAGACTATTAGACAGAAAAATGAGTCTACTCTTCCACTTGGAACTGGCTTGGATTGCATCAGCAAGTTCTAGCATATTCTCCACCTGGGTTGTTTACTCCAACTCTGGTACTTACAAAACAAAATACTAACATAAGCAGTGCCCAAGGTCGTGTCACATTAACATTGGTAACAATATATAATTATTAAGTATAGAAATAGCGATTGGCAAATTTACTCTACCGCACTTAGAATCCGATAATTTTAAGCTAAGATTAGCAGGAGTGCTTACTGTTATATCGTTACAGAAGTGGAGAAGTGTGTCAAATCGATCGAACGTATACAGCTCTGTTGTCAAATTGGTAGAATGCATACTGCTATACCTTTACAATAGTGGAGAAATGTCAGATATATACACAGGTAGGTGATTCATAAGAATATCACCTGGCAATGTGAACCTATATATTCACATTCAAGAAACGAAGTGATGTCACAAACATATAGCATTTACCTATCACGTGTTTGGAACCATGAGTACTTAGTGTTATTCATAATGTAATCACGAGACTGTCAAAGCCTTGATTAACACACCTAGAAGTACAAATACTAAGTTGCTTTTCATAATTTAATCACGAGACTGCAAAAATTTTCATTATCACGCTAGACAAACGAAAACAAAAGCATAAACCAATTGCACCAGAGATTAAAATATACAGTAATATTTCCGCCTGCTCTAAATAAAATGTATAATTCTTCAAAAATTACAAAAAGTGCAATATCGCTAAAAATAATAATTATGCGACTCACACGATGATTGACGACCGATTTTCTCATGTTACAATTATAAGCAAGCCTCGACAATGAATACTGGTTTGAATTTTATTTATTTTTAACAACCCATTACGTTTCTAATATTACAGCCTTAATTTCATATCTGTTATATGTTATTTATATTTAAAAGCACTTAGATTAATCAACTAGTGAAATAATTAATCATGTAATAGAGAAGACCAACAATGTTGATATTAAACATATATCTATATTTATTTACACATGCATTAATATTTATTTTGTACACAGAAAAAGGTAGTCTAAGAGTTCTTTACATATGATTTGCATACTTCACACTTATGATAACACAAAATGTTAATACACACAAATCGATTACTGAGCGAGCAAAGGTTGAAATCAGTACTTTGTGGCTACAAGCACCATTCATACTTAATGGCAGTCTGCAACAGAAAGACAAATATGTGTAGTGTATCATTTGTTGTCTCTTTGGGGCATACTTTTCTTTTTAATTTCCTATTTACATTGTGCAGTAAGTCATTTTCATTTTTCAACTACACCCGCCTACAACCGAGTTTGCTTTTGCATTATTCTAATTGTGAACTTTTCGTCCGTTTATAAATATCATTATTCTTGTTTTCATCAAAGTCTTCAAGTTATTCTGAAATTAATTGAGATAGGTAACATTCACTTCGCAAATCTTTAAAACCTATAAACGGTATAAGTGTAAACTAATTCCCTCTTTCATAACGTGGCATTCACGTGGTAGTCTTGGAAGAATAAACATTTCATATTAAGACTACCACGTGAATGCCACAGACAATAATTGTAACATACTCTATTAAATATTACTCTACAGTCTACAACAATGCAAACTATGAGAAGCGATGAACATTGCAGACATAGAAAGTGCACTTACATTCAGAACTTAGGTTGTTTGTAATTAAATATGAATTATTTGTTATTATTATATAGAAAACACTTACTTAGAAGGAGCAAGCTCACACGATGCCCACTTTACTTCCATTCTTCACGATGAGAATGGCGAACACCGCTTCAAGTGCCTTCACAGAACAACCGTATTTAACGTAACTATGTTAAATTAACATCCGTCGTCAAAACGTCTGTTGTAAATTTCATCGTCGTCATCATCATTGTCCTACGCATTATTATGGCACGGTAATCAAGTCTTTATGTATAATTTGGTGTGTACAATTGTGTGTACGCATGTGTGTACGTTTGTGTGTTTGTACATACGCCTGAGTGTAGACGTGCGTAAGGCTGTACTTAAGTTTCTATATCTTCGTTTGTATATATAGATAGTGTGTGTGTGTGTGTGTGTGTGTGTGTGTGAGTGAGTGAGTGTTTGCGTGTGTGTGTGTGCTTATGTGTTTGCTCAAGTGTATGTGTGCATTGGAGTGTGTGTATTTGTGTGTGCTGTGACCGTGTGAGTGTATATATTTCTTGATGTGTATATGACTTTGTGTATGGGTGCGTGCATGCGTGTTTAAGTATGTGCGAACATACATTGGTATGTGTGTGTGTTACTAATAGTTTTGTCTGTGTGTGCATGGGGATATGAGTTTGTGATATTATGTAGATTTATGTATAGTGTGTGTAAGGTATATACTTGTGTGTGTGCATGCATTTTTTACTTTTGTGTGTGCGAGTGTGTGTACGTGTGTGGATATGCATTTGAGTATTTGTACTTCTCTGTTTATTTGTGTGCTTGAGTGTGTAACTGTGTACGTACAAGCTGTAATTTCTTTTCAAATACACGCAAAACACACCAAGGATTACCTGTAGTGCCAGAAGGAGGCCAAGCACGATTCCAGCGTACATAATGGTGTTACCCTCGAACAGTTTCCCCACCAGCTCATCATAACAACCCTGAATATGTATTACATATAATTATTCTATCCGTTTTCTGAATATTTTCAGAAAATAGAATCCACCAACTTTACAGCAAAATAATCACTTGCCATCGTAAATGAAGTTTTTTAATTATATTATTATTATTATTTTATTTTTTAAATTATTATTATTATTATTATTATTTTTTTTTTTTAATTATTATTATTATTATTATTATTATTTTATTTTTTAAATTATTATTCAGCCTTTTTCCACGACTTCTGTTTGACTGTCGGTTGTGATTCAAGGTCTCGGAATTTTACCAAGATTCTGGGAGATCCAAGGTTTTACGGAGGATGTGGGCACTTCCGAGGAGTGCTGCTTTGAGTAATGGAGCGAGTCTGTGGTTTCCAGAGAGTTTATTCAGGTAGACTTCCAATTCAGATGTTATGTTCCCAAGGATCCTATTACTATAGGTATCACTTCTGCTTTTACATTCCACAGTCTCTGGATTTCTAATCTGAGGATTTAGTATTTTTAAATGTTTGCTCTTTCTTTTGTTTTTATGTTTCTATCACTAGGAACAGCGACATTAATGATTGTTGCTGTTCTGTTGGACGTATTGAGAACTACAATGCCTGGTCTTCGTGCAGGAATAACCGATATGTTCTTATCAGTATTTTGACTTCTTCTGTTTCAGTGACTGCTTCTGGTTGGTGCATCCATGCTCTTTCTGGGGTTTGTATGCCATAGTTCTCACGCATATTTCCATGCATGTGTTTTGCCACTTCATTGTGTCGTTTGGTGTATTCTGTTCCATCCAAAACCTGACATCCAGATAATATGTGTTCTGTTGTCTCATCCATGGATTTGCAGAGTCTACATTTGGAATCATTTGAGATTTTCATGATTTTCGTTTTGTGAGAGTCGGTGTTGTGTGCTTGTTCTTGACCAGCTGTACATTTATCTGTTTCTGCTTTCAATCCTGCTTCTTTCAATCATTTGTACGTTGATTGTTTTGTTGACATTTCGTCGGCTTGTCGTACATACTGGCCATGAAGAGGTTCTTGGCTCCAGGTATGTCCTAGTGCTTGCTTCGTTGTTTACTTCCATGTTTCTTTGTATGTTTCTGGGGGTGGGGGTGGAATAGTCCACTCATCGTTTCTGCTTCTATCAGAAGATCATCTTTGTTGTTATTCCATATGTAGTCTACAAGACAAATGACTTCTCCTTCAATGACATGTTTGATTTTCTTGAGACCTTGGCCTCCCATTTTTCGAGTTACATAGAGCATGTCTACGTCTGCTTTGGGGTGTAAGGCTTTATGTATTGTGAGTAGATTTTGTTGTTTTTCTGTCCAGTTCATTTATTTCATTTGTGTCCAATCTATGATATCTCCAGTGTAGCTTACTACAGATATTGCTTATGCGTTAAGAGTTTGTATTTTGTTCGCCCCATTAACTTGGATTTCAAGATTTGTCTAACCCGTTTTTCATACTCTCTCTTAACTTTGGACTTCACTTCTCTCTGCATATTTTCTTGATGCTGTAGTATCCCAATGTATTTATATCCCTTTTCCATTAAAACACCGTTGAATTTTCCGATGTCGATTTGTAGGTCCTCTGTTGTTTTGACCTTGCCTTTCTGGATGACAATTCTTCTACATTTCTCAAGGCCGAATTTCATGTTGATGTCCTCACTGCAGATCTTGACAGTATTGATCAGTGACGTGATGTCACGTTCATTTTTACTGTACAGCTTGAGATCGTCTATGTACAGTAAATGGCTGATAACCTGTCCTGCTTTCATTTTGTATCCTAATCCTGTTTTCTGGTTCACTGGACTATCGAGACACCTCAATCACAATAAGTCTAATAATCTAACGATATATCTATCCTTTATCCGTAAGTCTTCCATATTTTATTATTTATGCACTATCAACGTGCCCCTTATAGATAGATAGATAAATAGATAGACAGACAGATATATAGATAGATAGATAGACGGATGGATGAATGGATGGATGGATGGATAGACAAATAGATAGATAGATAGATAGATAGATAGATAGATAGATAGATAGATAGATAGATAGATAGATAGATAGATAGATAGATAGATAGATAGATAGACGAATGAATGGTTGGATGGATGGATAGATAGACAGACAGATAGATAGATAGATAGATAGATAGATAGATAGATAGTTCGGTGGGCATGGATGGTTATGGGTGGATGGATGGATGGATAATATAAATTATCAGGTAAATAACGCATTGTATGTGCAAGATAGTTTATTAATTTAACAGCGTAAACCGTTAACTTTTAAAAATGATTTAACTAATAGTTGTGCTCTTTCTGAAAGGTCGGTATTCTTATATATAATGTCAAATATACCTTTGAATTTAAATCGCCAGGAGCTGGTGTGCCAGTAGTACATTTATCAATGTCACTATTCAGTACTGATTCCTTGCAGCATGTTGCAGGGATTTTATTTGCCTGAAAATCCCCTGTGCCTCCTATTCCGCAGCATTCCAGCTAAAGAAAAGGTGAAACAAATATAAATTAAAGAAAATGAAGACAGTTAAACTGGAAAAGACTTATTGAAAATGATTCGTCTGAACACACTGCATGGTGTGGTCAAATACTTCACTTTCATCCATATTTTTATGAATGCCTTTTTAGGGCAATACCAAATATGCAGTCATTCTTGCTTTTGTCAGCCGCCACAATAGATAAGTGGTTCGCATCTGTTTATCAGCATGACTGATGCACTTACTATAATCTTCGGTTAGCTCGAGCGTAAAATATCTTTAGGCGATTTGTAGGTTCTGAACCTCATGTTGCGTCGTAATTGAGTGACACTGAAGCCCACATTGTCTCTACTTGCATGCATTAAATAGCGAAGCATATGTTAATTCTTTTCAAGAAACATTATAAGTGCCCAATTTGTGTTTTGGAAATATAAAATTAAATGTGTTATGGAAATATACATTTTATATAATTAAAAGTAATAGCTCCTTACTTATGTACACATGCCGCCGTATTATTCCAGTGCTTACGTCATTTATTAATTTCTCGTCCTTTGAAGCTTGGAATACTCGTCTCTGGCCAGAGAAGTTTGAGTACTTTCTCTTTAGTAATGCTTACCCTGACGCAGTGATAAAAGATGGGACATTTTATATTACTTAGTGTTTTACATCCGCTTCCATCGCTTGTTGTTAGTGAGATGTGAACACGTACGCTGTAGGTATCTTTCAGTTCCGGAAATGCGGATTACAGAGACACGCAATACGAATAAAGAGATGGAGAATTGTGAGTGGTAGATAGGATTGTGCATTCAAAGCGTAAAAGATGGTGAACAGAAGGTGCTTCACGTTCTTACATTTCTATAGCTTGTGCATCAGGTTCTTTGTTTCTTTAGTGCATACATTACCATTTCCAGGCGAGATTTAATGTACCAAGTATTCTGCATTTCTTCACTAATGTGACCGATTACTGTTACGTACTATTAAGCATTTTATCGTCTGATTGATGTTCATTAATAATAAAAAAGATAGAGAAAGAGGTTTATTTTTAAAATAAACTGTATCACTTATATTAGTATATGCGCGTGTGATTTGAAGAAAAATTCATAAAGGGAACATATTAGGACTGAAGAATGTCTCGTTTACTTGTACGTATGTTACTTAAAGAAACATCTGTAAAGAGAATATATTAGGACTGAAGAATGTCTCGTTAACTTGTACGTATGTTACTTAAAGAAACATCTGTAAAGGGAATATATTAGGACTGAAGAATGTCTCGTTTACTTGTACGTATGTTACTTAAAGAAACATCTGTAAAGAGAATATATTAGGACTGAAGAATGTCTCGTTTACTTGTAAGTATGTTACTTAAAGAAACATCTGTAAAGGGAATATATTAGGACTGAAGAATGTCTCGTTTACTTGTACGTGTGTTACTTAAAGAAACATCTGTAAAGGGAATATATTAGGACTGAAGAATGTCTCGTTTACTTGTACGTGTGTTACTTAAAGAAACATCTGTAAAGGGAATATATTAGGACTGAAGAATGTCTCGTTAACTTGTACGTATGTTACTTAAAGAAACATCTGTAAAGGGAATATATTAGGACTGAAGAATGTCTCGTTAACTTGTACGTATGTTACTTAAAGAAACATCTGTAAAGGGAATATATTAGGACTGAAGAATGTCTCGTTAACTTGTACGTATGTTACTTAAAGAAACATCTGTAAAGGGAATATATTAGGACTGAAGAATGTCTCGTTAACTTGTACGTATGTTACTTAAAGAAACATCTGTAAAGGGAATATATTAGGACTGAAGAATGTCTCGTTAACTTGTACGTATGTTACTTAAAGAAACATCTGTAAAGGGAATATATTAGGACTGAAGAATGTCTCGTTAACTTGTACGTATGTTACTTAAAGAAACATCTGTAAAGGGAATATATTAGGACTGAAGAATGTCTCGTTAACTTGTACGTGTGTTACCTAAAGAAACATCTGTAAAGGGAATATATTAGGACTGAAGAATGTCTCGTTTACTTGTACGTGTGTTACTTAAAGAAACATCTGTAAAGGGAATATATTAGGACTGAAGAATGTCTCGTTAACTTGTACGTGTGTTACTTAAAGAAACATCTGTAAAGGGAATATATTAGGACTGAAGAATGTCTCGTTTACTTGTACGTGTGTTACTTAAAGAAACATCTGTAAAGGGAATATATTAGGACTGAAGAATGTCTCGTTAACTTGTACGTGTGTTACTTAAAGAAACATCTGTAAAGGGAATATATTAGGACTGAAGAATGTCTCGTTTACTTGTACGTGTGTTACTTAAAGAAACATCTGTAAAGGGAATATATTAGGACTGAAGAATGTCTCGTTAACATGTACGTGTGTTACTTAAAGAAACATCTGTAAAGGGAATATATTAGGACTGAAGAATGTCTCGTTAACTTGTACGTATGTTACTTAAAGAAACATCTGTAAAGGGAATATATTAGGACTGAAGAATGTCTCGTTAACTTGTACGTATGTTACTTAAAGAAACATCTGTAAAGGGAATATATTAGGAATGAAAAAATGTCTCATTAACTGACAATGAATTTATGTACCTGGTAGTTCAGAATGTTGATTGTAAGTGAAAATGTGTCATCATTAGAATCAAAAATGTAGTCCTCTTTCACCTTGGATCCCAGCGCTTTCTTGATAGTGCCATGAAGCTGTAAAAAACAATTCAAGACCAATGAAATAGAAAGTATATTCAAATACAATACTTATTTCTAAGTCTATATCGCCATAGCTACACCGATGTATATCACACATTTTTCTCTTTGTATTTTAACAAATCGTTCATCCCAAGAGACCCCCAAGCCGAGTCGACTAAGTACAAACTTCTGTATATAATTATAATGCATGCATTGCAGTCCAAACTCAAACACGTTCACATTACCCTCAGATCATAGCAATAAATGAATACTAAGTAAGAAGATAATAAGATATAGGCGTATTTTAATCTAAAAATCACATAATGAATTTAGTAATGATCTGTTTGCTATAAAAGGTCTGCAGTCTGTACAAGTTGGAAACAATGTGAATTGTCATAAGTCGTGATAAAGTTCTTGAAAAATTATTGTTGTGCAATGGTCACTAAGTAACGAAAGGACGATTATCGCCTTGATGAGTTTACAGTTAGCTATTTACAGCACTTACACTCGAGTTCTCCGTAAGGAAAAGGCCGCCGACCGTTGCTTGGACAATCACTAACACTATCATAACGATTACATACTGAAAACAGAAACAGTAATTACATTCTATAACAGCATAAAACAAATTAATCTTTAATCAAGAAAATTATTAAAATATGAACTCGGTAATATAGACTTAATTACATTAATAATTTCTTTAATTATTCATATTGATATAAATATATTTGTAATGTATTTTGTTCACGCAAAATGTATTAAAATATGAACTCGATAATATAGATTTAATTACATCAATCTTTTTTTTTTAAAAATTCATGTTGATCTAATTATAGTTGTAATGTATTCTTTTAATTGCAAACGTACAAAACGCAAAGAGGATGTCATGAAACGAATTGTGTTTTATCTGTTTATTATTATTTTTGAATCTGACCTTTCAAGTCTATAATATAGCGAGATGCTAAATTTAGTTTGTCTAGTCATGAAATAGACGTATATGTGGCATCTATACTGTTGAGCAGATAGTGATGTTATCATATTGGTGTTATCATAATGTGTTATCATAATTGAATGAACTACTACAATAAACAACACATAAACAGACTGACGATAATCAGCAGCACTCTGAACGTATAGCAAGCACCACAGCAGGCCAGGAAGGAAACGGCGAAGAGGATTACTCCAAAAATCAACAGGAAAAGACCGATGTCTTCGACGAATGGAATTTCATTCACGTCACTCACATTAGGAAGGTGTAATTTTGGGTCCACACTACTGCCCAAACTTCCAAGAATTATGGGCGCAATCAAACCTCCAAAGTATTTCAAGATCACTCCTGCTACGATTAGAGCAAGAGAAACCAGCTGAAACAAAATTAGAAGAAAAAATAAATTAGGGGGCTAAAGTAATTTTAAATGAATATCACATTTTAGTATGCTAATATTGCAAATAAATAATATATCTTTTATGTATTTTGCAGGAGAAGTTTGGTGTGTATAAATATAATATGATTTTGAATTTTTTTTTGCAAATGTTGAAACATTTGATTAACATATTTTATATGCAAATGTGATAAATCTTGATGTATTTTCTCTTTTATTTACAATTTACATTTCCTTTATATAGGCTTATATACATACATGTTATATATTTTTGTGGATATGCATTCATCATTTTGTTTGTGTTATAAAAGGTAAGTTGTCATATGTTTATATAGGATTTATAAAGTATCTTTGCTTGTAATGTGTAATCAATTGTAAGGCGGTTATAACTTTTTTAATTGGAAGCGCTTTAGTATTATTATAAGTAATTGTACTACTAATAGTAGTAGTAGTAATAGTAGTAGTAATCATAAAGAGTGCCCAAGGTCGGGTCACTTAGACAATTTAACAATTTACATAACAATTAAGTCTAATGATAGGAATAGGCAAATTTACTCCTTCAGGTAAACTCTCATACAAAAATACATAAATACAAACTATTTCCTCTCTGAATATATAAGCGTCTACTACTGTTAATAAATGCATAAAACTGTAAGCAATGATTAAAGTGTGTACATTAATACAGCATAATACACAGCACAAAACAAATTTGTCCACGTTGTTTAACAACCAGCGATTGCTAACTGAAAAAGCCGCTAGAGCTATGCATGTGGAAACAAAGCACTGTAAAATGGCGGCAGCAATATTAAGCCCTCTACAGTCTACACAAAACCTAACATTCCACATAAATATCTCCTGTCAGGTGAGAGAGCGAGAAGAAAGGTATTGTTGTATTAATGAAGTTGTGTGTACATGGTGTTGATGCGTGAAAGAATTTATGCAAAAGAAATTATTCGTACTGATATTTTCCGAACACTTTATTTTTCTAGGGTCAAGTTTCAGTTTGCTAGATGGCTCGCGTATTCTGGAACTATCAGAAAAGTCAAGACTTGTTAGACAATGCGCACTGTCTTGTCATGTGAGAAAAAGACAATGGTTGAACAGGTTTATTAGGAGACAAAAGGCAAGCTATATAAATGATCTGTCACTACAAGCAAAACAGGGAACACATCGACATAGCCGCGATAAGAGGTGTCTCTGTACTGTTAACCAGATATTGTATTTCATTCTTTTGTTGACATTTTTATTGATTAAATTGCTACATTGCTCACGACTCTAGCATAAACCTTGTGTGGGAGAGGGTGTGTGGAGTTAAACGATCCGAATTTGAAGTTAAAATAAATTTAGCTTAGTATGTATAATGATGTATGGATGAAATGGCTCAAGGTTCTTTAATAGCTAATTTCTTGGAATATTCTCACCATAAAGTACAGGTCAAGAAACAAACGACTTTGTTCATAATAGTTGGTGTTTACCTTTATCTCGTATGACTGATTGGAATTTTGATTAATCACCATCTCTTAGACAATCGATGAAATAGTGTGAAAAGCTACTTGTTGTTGACTAATCATTAAACCTTGGATCAAGAATCACAGTCAACTAACCAACCAACTGTCGTCGTCATCATCATCACCATCACCACCATCACCACCATCATCATCACAAAAATCACCATCATCATCTAATGATAAAAATGATGATGATAACGACGATGATGATGGCAACGACGACGATGGTGGTGGTGGTAATGACGACGATGATGATAATGATAATACTAAAATGTGGATTTCCACATTAGCATCAGAACATAATCTCTCTAAGCGTTTTACAATTATGGCGTTGTGATTAACAGATCCGAGCGAGGGAGTTGGTACTATCACTGGGAGAATTTTATTGATCATAATGGGCCTTGACCCGAGTTCAAACACGTCCTGTTCTGCCAGCACGAGAGTCAAGGTCTCGACTATTCGGCCACAACTCTGTCAACAGGTGTTAACTGGTGTTAGTGAAAGCTACACTTGTTAGAAGGCAAAGTGATACGACTCTTGATATAGACCATAAATTCACAAAATTAAATCGGTGCCAGTAAGAGATCGTGTGTGTGTGTGTGTGTGTGTGTGTGTGTGTGTGTGTGTGTGTGTGTGTGTGTGTGTGTGTGTGTGTGTGTGTGTGTGAGTGTGTGTGTGTGTGTGTGTGTGTGTGTGTGTGTGTGTGTGTGTGCCCGCGCGCGCGCGCACGCTTTCAAGCAGTCTCTGGTCTACATCCAGTTTTGTCAGTTTAGAAACTCTAGATGTTTCCTGTCGCTACATGGAATGCACCAACCCATCCAGTCGTTTATTTGCGTCCAATTTACCCAAGAAACAGAGATTCGAAATAAAACCTTATATGTGTGAAGTTGTTAGTTTCTGCAGACCACATCACGTACCAAACAATCGCCTTAAATCGCACCTGATGAAGGGACATCGCTACGAATGGTTGCGTTCTCTCAATCAGTTTTAGTATTTTTCTGTTTGTGGATTTAATTTGACATTAATCATGCATGACGGCAGCAAAACGTTTTTGTCAGGCGCATGATCACGAAATTCACATTACAACTAGCAATCAGTCACTGACGTCATTTTAAGAGGACGTTAATTTGAATTCACAAAATTCCAGTAGGCCATAATCCTGTGTTTGTGTCTTTGCACTGACTAATTTTTCTAAGTATGTGGATTTACACGTTTCATGAAAAGAACAAAGTACAGTGAAAGAAATTAAGGAGATAAAATTTCAAATATCTGTCAATATCCGAAAAAGAAAATAAAAGTAATCCGAACTAAAATATCGACATAATAATAATTGCAAACAGCAATTCCAGTATTTCAATATCACAGAATAATTAATCCTAGTACCACAAGGCTGTTTCTCAATTTATTTTTTGTCTTTTGAGTTCGACATTGTTAAAACTATCATTTTGATTCCGTGTCTGATTTATTTTAGCGAAAGAAACATCACACTCGAAAATATGTTTTGTAACGTGCGCAAATAAAGAATGATCATTACAGAGTCAAGTAGGAAATAATTAAATCATAATCACTCTATGTTATAAAGAAGTAAACAGAGCTAAACACAAGAGAAGTGACATTTTTATAATGCGAATACAAGGTATAACAGAATATTGGAACAAATTCCGATTTATGTTTTACAGTAATAAAATATTATTTTACAATTGTGTCAAAGTCACGTCGTAAATAATTTAGAATTGTAGGATTAATATTATGGTGTGAATAAACTGACCACATATGAAAAAGAAGAAACAAAATTGACAGCATTCTGAAAAAGTACAACACTATTACTGCAGAAGATCGTAGAGAAACTGACCAGAAAAACAACATTCAAGACGATCAGAATTATCTTCCCCACAGTCGTAATGCAACCCATGATAAACTCCGCATACAGAAGTCACTTTTCAAAGAATGAAGAACTGTGGAAAATAGGAATTCCCAGTGTCCCTTTTCTGGTGTCAACGTGTATCCTTATTGTTGGTGAGAAAAACAAAACCGCACACTTAAGTTGTCGCGTAGACTAACAGCCAGATAACAAGTTTGAGTTTCTAAGAGAACTTCATTTTTATAGTCCTAATAATATGTGAGTCGCATGGCAACGTCTTGTCCAATCGTTTGATTCCAAAATTATGACGTCAATACGCATGTTTACAATTACTTTAGAGATCAGTTTAATCACGTTCAGCTTTCAGACAATTCGTTTTTTTTTAAAAAAAGAATTATTTTGTAATTTCGTCGAAACAGTTAAAGAGTTCTAAAAGTAACTGTCTTCTTCTAAATAATTTCCATTTGAAGAAAAAAATCCTGTCTGAATATTTATTAGATTCTCAATGTTGCTTTATATTTCACACCGTTCGCCGCTGTTGGTGGTTTCAAAAACGACGAATAAAACATTAAGATAAGGCATCATTGCACTGCCACGAACGATCAATTTGTTTTCTTGATAACAGAAATCAGTTTCTCAATGGCAGCTCACCTATTGCCCTATTTTATTCGTATATGATCCACTTCAGCCTGTCGAGATGATCTAAAGTTAAAGACTTTATCTGGGTAAAATTCTTTCGCTAATGATATAGTTGTTAAACACGATTTTTTCTTCACGACTGTTGTTTTTAAATGAATTTTCCAATGTTGCAACGATTAAGCTCTTACAATTAAACACACGTGCAAATACAGATCATAAACACAAAATGCACAAGCATGCACTACACACACACACACATACACATACACATACGTACACACATACACACACACACGCGCACATACACACACACACACACATGCATTTGTGAATAGTTTACAATGCAGATCTACAAACTCAAGCAATCTTGCCTAAATAACCCATAGGTAGCCACAAACATACTTGATATAATGTATATATTCTGGCCGATTCCTTGACTCCTTAAAGCTGACCCCAGTGCACTTTTGTCTGTCTATACTTTAATGCATTCATAGGCGTGCTTGGGCAACCCATTAGAGTCACCAGTTTGTCCACCACTTAGGTAACTCATTGGAATCACTAGCATCCACCAAACTCGCTCTTTTCTTCTGTCCACTGTCAGTTTCTGTCTAGATATGTTAGACTGTGTCTTTGTGGCTTCATCTCCTGCCAAACGCTGCAGGGTGCGGGGGTTGGACTGTACCACATGACACCTCCATTCAGTATCTCATTCATCAACAAGCAGTTACATTAGAACACAACTTTTATAAATCTTTATTTAATTAGAAAAAAAATACTTTTTATTTTTAAAAACTAAAAATCATTAAGATAACATAGATAATAAATGATGCTTTCTATAGGGTGTTATTTTTCATTAATTATTAGAAACAACTTTTTAAAATATTAACTGCAGATGTAGTTTGATTTTTAAGTTAGAAATTGAAAAAAATATATTGATTGTTTTTTTAGACAAGATTACAAACCCGATTATTCTCTCAAGACGTATGCTTCATATTAAATACAATATTGGAACTTGTTTAAATTTCACTTCAGTGGACACAGGATTTCAATAATATTTTATTTGCACAGAAGAGAAACAGTAATTTATTGTGAATATTATTGAATGATGAATGTTCTTCTTTACAACTTTAACTTTAGATGTGATAACAAAGAAAAAAATCTACAATGTGTCTATGTTAATCCTGCACACATACTGCAGATATTTTTGAGATGATGGTTCTGATATTACAATACTAATTAGTTTCTTCTTATCGGCAACATAAAATTGTATTCTTACCCCTGAATTTAATTAATTTAATTAATATTCCTGAGCCAACAGTATTAAAATGATTGACAAAGCCTTGCAGTTGATAATGTCATTTTGCCATTCACGCGTATTATCGTCAATGTACATAACAAAACCTTCCAGCTGACAGTATTTCACCCTAACCATCTCCCGGCATTCTTGTCAATATATATGGCTATGTCATGCCACCGACACAACAACATAACTGTGACCTTGAGCAGTTAACATTCACTTGCCTACCTCCCTGCTCTCCATAAGTCCCACCAATGACAGATATTATCAAATCATAGTTCTTACTATTGACACTGATGAGTGTCGGTCTACGTCCCTTCTCTCTATAACACGTAACTGCGTTTTACTATTATTTGATTTTTTTTATCCGATTGCCGTGTCTATAACAGGTCCTACAAATGACTTAAATTTACCCATTCGGACTACATTAGTATGTGCAAATCCTAAAAATAATACGAATTACATTTTCAAACTACATTATTTTGTGCAAATCCAAGCAATAACACACGAATGTCACATTTTTGGCTACATTATTATGTGCAAATCCAAGCAATAACAAACAAATATCATATATTT
Organism: Sinotaia quadrata; assembly: GCA_028829895.1. Classification (NCBI taxonomy): domain Eukaryota; kingdom Metazoa; phylum Mollusca; class Gastropoda; order Architaenioglossa; family Viviparidae; genus Sinotaia; species Sinotaia quadrata. The sequence continues at coordinate 112,519,895 of CM054179.1, forward strand.
GGACTACTTACAGCCTCTGCAGTGTAGCCATTATGTTCTGACACTGAAAATAAATATCCAATATATTTCCTATTTGCCTTTCAAGGAATAAATACAATTGTTTTTTGTATGTGTTATGATGAGTATTGACTCTACTAAAATATCACAGATTGATGAAAAACTTGCAATGATGACATTCTTATGCTAGCAAGTGGAATCTGATCATTTTAAAAAATGGCGACTGACAAATATAACTGTTTATCACAAAGACTCTTACAAGGGACAAATCTTTCATGACATTAATATAATGACAATTTCTTGGCATTCCAATCTTCTTTGAGACATACGTCTAACAGGTAGATTCTATATTGTGTGGTTATATGTGAGCATTAATGCTTATATGTGTCTGCACTACGTGATTAGTGTTTCATATTATTATTTCTTGTAGTGTTCAGATTTTGAGATTTGTTAAACTTGTGAAATCGATCCATCCTCCTTCACAATGAGAATGGCAAACATTATTTCCAGCACCTGTAAATAATAATAATAATAATAATAATAATAATGACGATGAGGATGACGATGACGACGATAGCGGCGATTATGGTGGTGATGATGTTGATGGTGGTGGTGGTGGATGATGATGATGTTGTTGATGATGATGATGATGATGATGATGATGATGATGATGATGATGATGATGATGATGATGATGATGATGATGATGATGATGATGATGATGATGATGATGATGATGATGATGATGATGAAACATTTCAATATCTCAACGTAGATTTGAATGCTATGAGTGCATTTTCAACTGTAACTTTCTATAAAATAATTACATACAAATTCAAGATGCCTGCTCGAAACAAATCAAAAGCATATATTTCACTATGTGACAAATATCACCCAATAATAAGTGGGAGAATTAGTTCATGTAATGCCATGCGAGCAGATAAAGCTCTTCAACCCTCCTTCCTTCTCTCTGTTACGTTTCCAGTATTTATTTAAAGACCCTGCTTAGAATAATTAAAAGACTTTAAATATAATTAATTCTTCCTCTCATATTCTACGCAGACTGGTTGCTCAATTTATTATCTGACTAATTAAAAGTGCGTCTTGTAGTTCAGACGACAAATTTACAGACTAATAAACTGCGAACTTTTAGCTAGATTTGAAAACAGTTAAATCCCTCTAAATTAATATGCACTCGTCATCAATCTTTCTGCTCATCCGCCCCCATTCAAATCTAAGAATTAATCTAATTGGTCTATTGTGCATAGAAATCAACTACTAAGAGGTATTAACAAGAAAATAAGATTTAATAAAGTTTAACAAATTAACAATAAATCGAATGCAACGCGAATAGTCTTCACTCTGTCTTTACGCGCCTATGCCTGATTTTTGTCAATCTAAATTGCCAGAAAAGTGTTCCTTTGAGATCTGTACACTTGATTTTGCACTTAGCTCTATTCTTGTATCCTTGGTCTCAACACTCAGTCATGCCGATTCGTTCCCTCAGTCCCCCTTTAACGACACACGTGGTGCATAAGGAATGATGTCCCTTTGTTAGTGGCTAGGAACTGGAATTTTTGCAGCATGGCCCTCAGAGTGGATTTCGACACGCTTACACCAATAAGCTAATGCAGGTGAGGCATGGTGAAACATGAACCATGAGCCGACCTTTGAGAGAAGTCGAAGGGTACCTTGATTCTCTATGGCGCCGGCTGCCTCTCACGACCCGAGTAAGCTGATGGAATTAGCTAAAATGTGCTCGAAGTGAGGGAGCGGAAGCGTGTGGGTACATATATAGAAAGGTATATTGCGAATCACGTGACTGTTCGCAAAGCATGTGGTTGGTTCGAGAACTGGACAATGGTCCTAAAGTTACATAACATCTTGACCTGTTCTAGAAGCACCTAGAAAAGGGAAGCTTTGAACAAAGGGCCAAGGGTTTCAAATATTCGAATTTGAAGTAAACAAGGCAAGTGGGTCACGAAGTCGGACAATTTTATCAGACTGTGACACTCTCTGTGCACTGAGAAGAGTTTCTTGTTTTTATTTCTATTTATAACCTTACTGTCTTGCAAAAGTCTTTGTCAGAGTTCTGAGGCAGCCATTATTTTTATCTTTTGGGTAATAATAATTTCTTTTACCTCAATCACTTTTAAGTATAATTGAGAGAGCTTGTAAACCTTTTAGGGTCAAGGCTTTCATTATCATTCTCTACAGACTGCAATTTTCTAATTAATGTTTAATACAGACATTGCAAGCAGAACATTTAGTGGGAATACACATTTTTAAAATGTTTTTTAATAAGGGTTTGCCTTCCATTTAAACCTTTCCTGCAAGGTGTGTATGAAAGCTATGATTACTCTATCACCCAGTTGTGATTCCAAGATAATTGCTACCATTCCAGCAATGAGCAGCTTTAATTGATTATGATTCTACCTCATCCTAGATCAAGGTTTCAATGACCAGTCCTCTGTCAACAAAGATGTGTGTATGGGCAAAAAGACTTTAGTCTGTTCTAGAATCATATCCTCTCCATTAAAGGCAACAAATTGTTTAATGTTTCTGTAAAATGTAAACACTATTTGTTTTTTTGTTTATCATCTCTATCGAAACCTCAGACTAACCATTGTCTTACACAGTTTTTTTTTAATTTTCCAGTTTTTCATCAAACTCTTTTCTTCATTCCATACGTGTCTACACCTGTCAAAGCATGAATGAGTGGACTGGGGGCGAGCTGTAATATGTGTGTATCGATCCTTGGTGATTGTATTCTCGCCTAAATACGTGTAGCGAGTGTTAAACAATTACAATATTTACAGTCGCGTTTGCCCACCCGTGCAATATCACAATGAGAGCAGGTGTAACAACACTGAAAGTGTAACTGAGACACCTGGGGTACAGGTGCTTACCATTTATTGCTTTATTTCTACCTTCAGTGCTCAAAATGCTTTACTTCTGATGATGTATTCTATTATTTCTTGTCTCCTAACTTCAAATCATGCAAAACTCTGCAATAATTTTATTCCTTAAAATATATTCTAATATAATATTGAAAGTTTGAGTGCTCCATTTACGTGAAATAAAATAATTTACTCATAGTGTCTATGACGTTATAATTCTTTTTATTACTTCATTAGTAAGTAGTCTTAACCCTTTACCACAACGCACGCACACACGTAATATATGTGCACTACACACACGTTCACCACAGAAAGGCACACACTTTGAACTAGAGAGAAAGAAAGAAAGACAGACAGACAGACAGACAAAAAAAGAAAGAAAGAAGCAAACATACATATATACAAACAAACAAACAAAGGAGATAAAAATAGAACGAAACAAAACTGCAAACTAGCAAACAAAAAGAGAACTATAAAAGAGCTGAGAGAATCTTAAATACACCCACAAGCGCGCGCACACACACACACACACACACACACACACACCCTAACTGTGTTTTAGCCATGTTTATGAAAACTTTAATAGTGACGTTACCTGGATAAGGAGCAGTGACCCTAGAACCACGCCTCCATACATGACGTAGTGTTGAACTTCACTCATGAGCTTGTCGTAACAACCCTGTAAGCATGATATAATGATAGTGTACAGACAACTCAAGCACTAATAAAATCACTTTCACCAATGACTTTATCGTAACCAACATGTAAGCATGATATAATGATAGTGTACAGACAACACAAGCACTCATATTATCACTGCCACCATGACTTTATCGTAACAACCCTGTAAGTATGATATAATGATAGTGTACAGACAACACAAGCACTCATGTTATCACTGCCACCATGACTTTGTAACAACCCTGTAAGCATGATAAAACGATAGTGTACAGGGATGGGGGGTTCTAGAGCAGTTTTACGTCACCACTGGAGCTTGCGATGATCATTTCATCACCAGACTTTCTCTGATCAGGAGTGCCCCAGTAGGACCCTACAGCATCACACTTGTGTCCGAGGTGGAGGGCAGAAGGTCGCACCACTTTGGCGCACAACTTCAACTGCCCTCCCTCGGTGGGTGTCAATAATATACAGACGCCATGCAACGACGACAGTGTACAACAGATTTAACATGCTCTTTAATTCTAAAATAATCGAAAGTAAATTATTTCTAACAAACACACTTCTGCGACAACACACATTTACAATTAAATAAAATGTTACAACATATACAATATAATTACTAGCATCAATATATAAATGTTCAGATAAAGCACATTGCATTTATGTGTAATCAATATCATAAAAACAATTATTGTGTGTTATTTCTGTTTTATTTTCGGCGTATATAATCACATTATTTCAGTCAGTTGAAACTACGTACTTACAAAGAAACTCACAGCTTATTTTCCTAAGGTACCTATATTCCTGTCACATTATTTTTGTCTCCAGCATGTCAAGGACGGCTTGAAGTTCACTGCGTAATATACTCGCCCTCTGTCGAAATCTTTACTTAATCTTTTCCTGGAGACCGGGCTTACCATTATTGCCAGCTCTGCATGCAATAGCATTCACAAGCAACACTGATAAGGTTTAGAGTTGGCAGGGTTCGTTATGCTGCTAAGATTTAGAGCTATCTACAGGAGTGCCGTGGTTTAGCCTAGATTTAGTGGGGTGTGGGTCTCCCAGATTGTTGGACAATTTGCAAAGATTATGATTTTAAGAGATAACTCCTGCATTCGCTTTTGCAAATAAGAACGTGACCTGTATAAATCTGACCACAGTTTATATTATTATTATTTATTACTAGTTGTAACAATTACCGTTATTACTTCTTGTACTATTGCTTCTTGCACTACTACCATATCCATTGTTACTATTACTACTATTACTAGTAGCACTTCTATAACCATCACTACGAATAGCCCTATACTACTATCACCACTACAATTAATACTACTTTTACTAGTAGTACCACTATTCCTGCTTATATTACTACTACAACTTTTATCACTGTAACTAATTATGACAGCTGACTTCTATTACTATTACAACTATTGCTTTTATCACTGTAACTAATTATGACAGCTGACTTCTATTACTACTACAACTATTATTGTTAGCACTGTAACTAATTATGACAGCTGACTTCTATTACTACTACAACTATTATTGCTAGCACTGTAGCTAATTATGACAGCTGACTTCTATTACTACTACAACTATTATTGTTAGCACTGTAACTAATTATGACGGCTGACTTCTATTACTACTACAACTATTATTGTTAGCACTGTAACTAATTATGACAGCTGACTTCTATTACTACTACAACTATTATTGTTAGCACTGTAACTAATTATGACAGCTGACGGTGTGCTAATACTCGAAACTCTGTATGCGCGAACAGATAACCCACTAAGCTCAACTCTCTGAGCTAGAAAATGGACGAGGGTTGACCGAGAGAAACATCTGAATCCAAGACACTGGTACATGTGAGGCTAGTGCCTTTACTTCACACCAACCGAACTCCCCCAGCTTTGCCACACTCATGCCAGATTGTGCATGTCATTTGTTATATGGTGCGACAGGTATTTTTAAACAGACTTGCCTCTTAATCTTTGAGGATTATATTAATTTTCCATCTATAAAAAAATCAACACATTTCTCATATGTGGACCTGGGATCAAGAGAACAGTTACCATTTACAACTATTCTACCCAATGTTAATCATTGTATTACAACTGGAGTTAACGACTGGCCTAGCATATCCCCAATATATTGTGGCAGACATCCATGTTTCAAATGTTCCAACGTTTTATTATTCTAGCCCCGCACCCTACCCTGCTACCACAGTGAACATCATTTTCTTCTGAATATGTAACCAAAAATAGTGGATGAACAGTAGAAAGAAATATGCATGTATTTAACAATATATATGTGCCTACACACACTACACAACATATACAATTTAATCAGATGAAAATATGGATGTCACACACTGTGATGCTCGAGAGTCACTCTTGCATAATGGAATTAAGATACACATAGAGGTGTAGATAGAAAACCATCTATGTTTCATGCTTTTCTGAGAGCTGTCTGATGGAAGAGATGATTTCTGACCAGGAAACTTAAGTAGATAGTTGCAAACACAACTCAATGATGAATGTTGGCTGGATGGGTGAGATGAGTGACATCTGACTAAAGAGATGGTTTTCCAGCCAGAAGCTTAAGTACATAGTTGTGAACATGACTGAATGGTGAATGGTGGCTGGAGGGGTGAGATGAGTGATTCTGGTTAGCTGACATTTGAAGTTAGTATAAATAGCCAGTCACACTCATTTCCAATACTTGTGATTGTTGTTCGAAGTCCAGTTCTATAGGCATACCATGAGCTGTGGTGAGTTGTCTGATTATAATATGTGATAATAGATTTAGAATAATTTGTAGATTAGAATTATTGTTTCATTTATTGGACTTAGTATGATCGTGTTCCTTAATCTAGAGATATTGTATATTTTGGAATAATTCATTTGATATGTATATCAAATTAGATTAACTATGTATTATTGAATGTGTGAGTCTTTATAGATCACTTGGATTTATAATAGGTGTATCAAGTGGAGTGTGTATGAGGGCTAACAATTCTCTTGCAGGTGTAAGTTGAGTGACTGGAGAGAGAGAGAGAGAGAGAGAGAGAGAGAGAGAGAGAGAGAGAGAGAGAGAGAGAGAGGGAGAGAGAGAGAGAGAGAGAGAGAGAGAGAAGAAAGGAAATTATTTAGACTGAATTAAAGCATTGCACTTGAATATTTCTAGGGCATGCCTTTTTTCACTTTTTTCTTGTCCTTGGGATCATTGACATTTGCGTGCGCGCACACACACACAGACACACACACATGCACGTACGCACGCACACACCACTCACACACACCGCCTGTGGCAGAGTAGAGATATCAGTAAGATATAGGAGGTGGGAAGTCCACTGGTAGTACACCATTTTCAGGTCACTGGGTCGCACGCCTGAAAGGGATCCTGAAATGACTCGGATGAAACTTCTCAGAATATTTGAATTACAATATTTTCGAGGAGACCAATTTTGTTTGTTCTGTAAACTTTTAGGAATTTCTATTGGTCAACTCCAGTCGGTCTGTACTCGGCCATTGGTTAACTATGATGCATCTCTCTATCAGTTAGCTAATTAACGTCACTCATAGTTAATGAGGTTAACAATAACAATAGGCACACCTCTTTCGGGACACGCTGGCATGCAAGATTTCTAAAGATGGCGTTAACTTACATATTACTTACCTAGGTTGACAGACACTTACATTACTTACCTAGTTGACAGACATTTAACATACCTGTGAGTTAAAGTTTGTATAAGGCGAAACAGGATTGAAGCAACTGTCATCGATTTTATCAATCAAAGTTCTGTTACAACAGGTAGGCGGGGGCACGTCTTTAAAATCCTGCTGCCCTCGAATTCCGCAACATTCCAGCTGATTTAAAACATATGATTGTCATCGATGTTCGAATACTTCACATGTAATATCGCCTATTACGATCAAAGTCACAAAATAATTTTACATTAACGTGAATCGTGATATTGCTAATAGTGATGATGACGTAATCGAGCGTTTATTGGTACTAAAGTCCTAAGGGCTTTTTTTAAACAAACGATACTTTTACCCCTGTAAACAATACACGGTATTCAATCAAACTTTCATGTAAGGAAATAATTGTGAAAACAAAATGCAAAATGATAATATGAAACTAATAAATAAACTTGACAAAAATAAATAAAATGAAAATAGTAATTAACAGTTTAAGAAGTAATTGTTATACTAGTTGGTGAAACAAAAATCTCGAGATGGCCAGGGTCCCTTTATGTCTCATTTCAAAAGGTAGCACATTCCAGGTAGATGGAACATGATCACCATATGAACGTTTGATTATGCTGCTATCTACCTGCAGAACATTACTAATGCGTGTGTCTGATGATGAGTGCAAGAATTTAGCAAGTGTGTACACGTGTGTGAGACTAGACAGGTACTGACAAATTTTCTATGTTCTCGTCAAATAACAACAGTTCTCTATGAACTCGTCAAATGGCAATAATTCTCTATGAACTCTCAAATTGCAATAATTCTCTATGAACTCTCAAATGGCAATAATTCTCTATGAACTCGTCAAATGACAATAATTCTCTATGAACTCGTCAAATAGCAATAATTCTCTATGAATTCGGTAAATGGCAATAGGTTTCTATGAAGTGTTCTAGTAGATTCCATAAGAACAGTCTAGTAATGATAACTGCCACTTTCTGATCTGCAAAGTAGACTGTGTAACCAGGAGTCAAGTAGGCATGTGTCTACCCAGTAATTAAGCAAGTTAATTGCCTACTTAATAATCAAGCAAGTAGATTGCCTACCCAATAGTTATGCAGGCTGATTGTCTATCCAGTAGTCAAACAGGTATATTGCCTTCCCAATAACAAGCAGACTGCCTACCCATTAGTCAAACAGGTAGATTGCCTAACCACTAATCAAACAGTTAGATTGCCTACCCAATAGTCAAGCAGACAGACTTCCTATCTACTAGTTAAACAGGTAGATTGTCTACCCAGTAGTCAAGCAGATAGACTACCTACTCACTAGTCAAACAGTAGATTATATAACCAGTAGTCAAGCAGACAGACTGCCTACCCACTAGTTAAACAGGTAGATTGCCTACCCAGTAGTCAAGCAGACAGACTGCCTACCCACTAGTTAAACAGGTAGATTGCCTACCCAGTAGTCCAGCAGGTTGATTGCAAAAGTGAAGGCGTCAGTGGCGTCACCGTACACATACTCCTGGTACACCTTGTTACCGACAGTTCTTTTGATTGCGTCATGCAACTGCACACAGAAAAGAATGCGTCTCGAAACTGTTGACGTAGTAATCAAAATTATCCTCTATTTCCATTTCATGATATAAATGAGGTCTGGTCGTTTGAGCGTGGGCGCATTTGCTGTTTAATTGCACCACAAAATAGGGGGAAATGTCATTTGCTTTTAATTGCGTCACAGAAGGGGAATTATGTCACTTGCTGTTTACTTGCGTCACAAAGTGGGGGAAATTATATCATTTGCTTTTTAAATTGCGTCACAAAGTAGGGGAATTATGTCATTTGCTTTTTAATTGCGTCACAAAGTGGGGGAATTATGTCATTTGTTTTTTAATTGCATCACACAGTGTGGGGAATTATGTCATTTGCTTTATAATTGCGTCATAAAGTGGGGGAATTATGTCTTTTGCTTTTTAATTGCGTCATTTGCTTTTTAATTTTGTCGCAAAGAGTGTGATGGGAATTATGCCATTTGCTTTTAATTGCGTAACAAAGTTGGGGTGATGACGCTACCTGCTTTTTGATTGTATCATAAAGTTGGGGATAAAGTCTTAATAAATTTGGTAATCGTCTCAAATATTTTTAACTTACTCTCTTAAGTATAAAGTATTTTTTTCTAACTCTATACACTGGGCCCCGTCCTTTTTTACTATTTCCTCTCTTTTTCGAGCGAGGACGGCTCGATTTACATACATCAAACGTTGAATTATTTCACACAAATAATTTTGCAGGAAAGTGAAAAAAATCAAAGTATATGTATAATGAAAGCAACTCACAGCCGAATCTTTCGCCAGAAACAGTCCGCCAATTATTCCTTGGGCAAGAACCAACAGACCCATCGAAATGATGAACTACACGAACAAAGGTCAAAATTATGGATCGCACAAAATCTTTCCACAGATGATATAATTATGCGTTCATTTTCCTTTCGCTCATCACTGATTTTCTCAGCATTTATAACATTCACTCGGTCAGGTGTAAAATGAAATGCTTGTAATCAAGGATTTCTATAACACTGGGGTGTGTTGTGCTTTTTCCTGTTTTTTTTCTTCCGGTGGTCGCTTTAACGCGCTTTATAAAAAATGTTTCTTGTTTTGTCTAAGGAGAATATCAATATATATTCCCAGTAGGCCTACTCACTTGCATGTCTACTGTCATTGTTGTATGTAGTATCAATGCACTTCTCAGAGTTAACAAATATGTGCTTTGTCATTACTTGTTTACATTACTCCCAAATACTTCATGTCCTTGCTTGTTACTGTTTATTACCGAGTTACGTAAAATAAACAAACAGTGGATAACTGCCTCACTATCTGGAAGATTATCTCTTGGCTATAGATTTATTTTTATTTTCAATTTTTAAACATACCATTAATTTCTGAAAAAAGATTTAAATCATAGTTCAATCTTTTACAAAAACTTTAAAAATAAAACACACGAATGTGTGGGTGAGAGTGTGTACATGTAATGCAGTTTGAGTCATGATTAAGTTTGCTATTTAAAGATCTAAGAGACGGTTGGTTCTCCCTGCAAAGAAAATTGAAATAAAATTTTGACAAGACTTGTCGCATGCTCCTAATGACTACTAATGTTTCGTACTGACTCAAAACGAAACAACAGGGCAGTGGGCAGGTGTGAGTAAAAGAAGATTTTTTTTTTAAAAACAGCGTGTCTTTGTTGTGCAGCTGTAATAAGCTCAAAACTTGTAAATGTACCTCCAAGGGAGACAAATTACGTGAGAACATGTTTAAATAACGTGCGCAAACTTGCGCCAGGAAATAGATAGATTTATTCCAGATACATACATGAAGTACAGGCACACACGTGAAATAAAGACACGTAAATATAAATGCCACAAGCAGTATATTTTAGTACACCTACACCAACGTGGTTTGTCGCCCTAGAATCTAACAATTGGTTACTTAGATATGGTGTATTTTCAATGACAGTTTTCAGCATTTATAGCCTTCTCCTACCCCTTTAGGAACTCGCTCTCTGTATAGAAACTTTAGCATAATTAGTCTTTCTTTTTCAGCGTCCACACTGCTATAAACTGACAAAGTTAGCTTTGCATTGTCCGAGTAAATATAGCTGTTACAAAGTCAATCTAACAATGACTGAGTAAATATGGTTATAACAAAGTCAGTCTGACATTGTGCCAGTAAATAAAGTTATAACAAAATCAGTCTAACTTTGTCTGAATAAATATACCTATTTCAAAGTCAGTCTAACATTGTCTCAGTAAATATAGCTGTAACAAAGTCAGTCTATATATGCTCGGGTGACATAACGCATAATACGATATATTGTTAAATTGTTAAATATATACCGATGTCTACACTGGCAATGTCTGTGCGTGCATGCTTATGAGTATAAGTATCGGAGTTTGTATGAGTGTGAATCTATGTATGCGTGTCTATGTATGAGTATTATGTGGGTATGTGTGAGTGTATACGTATGTGTATGTATGAGTATGCATGTGTATATATAGTTATTTGTGTATGTACGTATAAGTATGCATGTGTATGTATTTGTATGTGTGTAGGTATGAGTATGTTTTGTGTGTATGTGTGAGTATGTATGAGCTTGTATATGTATGTCTTTGTGCAGATATATATATATATATATATACGTATGAAAATGTATGTGTGTATGTAGATATATGTATATATGTATACGTATAAGTGTATATGCATGTGTGTATGAGTATGTTTGTCTATATGTATATATAAGTGCTTGTGTATGAGCATGTATGTATGTTTGTACATGCATGAATAAATGCATGTGGATATCATTGTGTGTCTCTTTGTCTACATATGCAATAAGAATAAGGATGACAAAGACATAACTGTAGCTGTCAGGTAGATACTTGAACAAAGTAAGGCAGCCATCACCAAACAGGTATAAATTTAAATTTAAATAAAGTCATCCAACCACCAGTTTGGTTCATACTTAGTTAACGACATGAAGCTCTTTCGTTTCTTAGTAAACTAAAGAGCAATCGTGATTACGTCCCTTTCAAAATTAAAAAAAAAAAGACTATCATTTCAAATCGGGTAATGTGGTGCTGCCTCGGTTATGATTATTATTATGAATATCTTATCATGTAATAATCCATAATTACTTATCAGTGATTAAATCTTAAATTTGGATCTATTTTCCCAAATGAATTTCACATCCGTACACCACTATAAGTAAACGTACTGTCGACAGATAATTTATCTGTTCACAGGTGGAACTTCTTACTTAAGGAATAATGGATTTTTTTATCAACTTATTATCTTTCATCCAATCATTGACTCGTCACGCCCCCATCCACCCACTGACTACTCCAGATGTGTATCAATTAACATGCATAAGAAGAGATTTTAAAAAAATAAAGATTTATTATAAAAATAACCTTATTACAAATAAATACAAATAAGTTTTGAAACAGTCACGTATATATACTATTAAATAAATATTCAAATCTCTCCCCTACCAGTATCAACACTCACTACTTCAAGGAAACAATCTCTACTTAAGGTTTAGAGTTCTTTTCATAGATCTGGAAAAGAGAAAGATAAAAGACTGAGTACATGACCTGTTCAGTAGGGCCATCATAAGTCGCATAGTAGAAAAGCACACGAGCGTTACATTGCTTGCACAGTTCATAAATCGATAAGACACCAGTGTTCGTTTTCACTTGTATATGCAGACTGAGTCCTTCTGGCACTAGAAACGATGATGAGTAGACGCATCGACTCTCACCACCATTGGAATTTCCATGGTAGATATAAGCCCGACGAGATGACTCATGCATTGATCATGAGGAAATCTCTCAAGATGAGAAACAATGTCGATGAGGCAACAAGATGGGAAAAAGACAAAATCAAAACATTCAGTTTATAATTTTCCTACACTCTCTCGCCCTCTCTGCAGTCACTCAACTTACATGTCTGCAAGAGAATTAGCCCTCATACACACATTGTTATTAAACATATTCAATAATACATAGTTAATCTAACATATACATATAAATGAATCAGTCAAAATAAACATCAAAATCAATACATGAAACAATAATTGTAATATACAAATTATTCTAAATTCATTCTCACATTATTGTTCTTGACAACTCACCATGGCTCACAGTCTGCCATTAGAACCAGACTTCGAATCAATCAAAAGTACTGCAAAAGGGTTTGACTGGCTATTTATACTAATTTTGCATCAACTAACTGGAATCACTCATCTTACCCCTCAAGCCACCTTTGTCACTCAATCGCATTCATAACTACCTATTTAAACTTCCAGCCAGAAAACCATCTCTTTAGTGAGGTCTCACTCATGTCACCCTCCCAGCCACCATCTAGCATTCACTCACATTCACAACTACACTGTTAAACTTCCGAGTTGGAAATAGACCCTCCATTGGACTTAGTTCCCAAACAAGTGTGAAAAAATAAATGGTTATCTATGCCTCTTCTTTCATCCTCTTTACGCTATGCAAGAGTGACTCTCGAGCATCACAGGTAGAAAATCATTCGAAGAAAAATACTACTTTTTAAATTTGAGCTTGTATGAAGTTGCAAAACCTTTATGATATTGAATGTTGTCAAAGAAAATACTAATTCATTTCCACTTAATCCTTTTATTAAACATATCCACTCCAAATGAACTAAACGCCTTGCACTTTGACTTTCGCAAGAACCATGTGAAGATTAGCAGTCATATGACAGTAGTATACAGTTGGTGCTTTGACGCTAACGGTGATTTGTGGCGACACGATTTTGCTGTCATTACTTTCAAGTGCTGGGCAAACACTTTCGAAAGGCGCCTTTCTAAGTTTGCTCCACTGCGAGGTTCTGTTCAACGGTAATCTGGTCACGTGCAAATATTGCTCAGTTCAGCACTAGTTTACACTTTTTGCTCTAGTTTGTTCTTTAAATAGGCCTACATGTTATGAACCGCACTAGGTGACCAGTAATTAACAGGGAAGGGGGGGAGGGGAGAGTACGAACAGCCAAAATATATTAAAGTGATAAATTGGTGTTATCATTGAGAGACAATGCGTCGAATTGACTGCATTCATACCATAAGCTGTTTTCTTTAATTCAACGCACAGAAGTCACACACAAGCACACACAGACACTCAAAAGACACATGCACACACAGATAGACATGTACACATACCCTAAGCAAGTAGTGATCTGATTATATCGCTCTCTGGACATGCGCAGTTTCCATCAAATTTATTCTCGTATTTATTGACTCAGATTAATTGCAAGGGTGCACAGTTATTCAGCTGGTGCAGGGAGAGCTTGCTGTCTTTTTCAGGTCACACGACTAGAAGGAATTTAATGGCCGTATGTGTGTATGTGTGTGTGTGTGTATGTGAGGGTGTGTGTGTATGTGCGTGCGCAATTAAAATCTCTCAGCTTATTTAGTGATAAGAGCTTTCGAGAAATTTATTGACAGATTACCATCTTAAATTTCATATTTTTAACAAAATACATTTCGTTAGTGTCTGTTCATGTTTACATCATGTTAAATGTCGCACCCGTTTCAAGATGAATTTTCTTTATTTTTCACTAAAACTGAATTAAACAATATCACATTCTTTGTGTAATTAGACCGATAATAATTATGTAGACGCAGTGGAGATATAAAATATACTATATCAATTGAAAAAAACATTCTATTCTATTTATTTTAATTCTATCCTCCTGTATATATCGTCTTTTTTTCTACGGAGTTTTCTCACATGATAATTTCATATTCTTTATTGTAAAATACTACGTCATTTAAACTATTCCGATGTAATTGATCACGACATTTATTTCAATTGAATGTAAGCAAATGTAGGCAACTTATCAAAACAGGTGAAATATATTTTAGCAATTAGTAAAAACCAGTGAAATATGCTTTGACAAATAAGGAAAACCTTTTAAAAACACCCAGACATGAAACTATTGAAAACGAGTGAAAGAAACTTTGATAACTAATGAAAGCCAGTGAAAGATACTTTGGTAACTAATGAAAGCCAGGGAAAGATATCTTGGTAACTAATGAAAGCCAGTGAAAGATACTTTGGTAACTAATAAAAGCCAGGGAAAGATATCTTGGTAACTAATGAAAGCCAGTGAAAGATACTTTGGTAACTAATGAAAGCCAGGGAAAGATATCTTGGTAACTAATGAAAGCCAGTGAAAGATACTTTGGTAACTAATAAAAGCCAGGGAAAGATATCTTGGTAACTAATGAAAGCCAGTGAAAGATATCTTGGTAACTAATGAAAACCAGGGAAAGATACTTTGGTATCTTTTGAAAGCCAGTGAAAGATATCTTGGTAACTAATGAAAGCCAGGGAAAGATACTTTGGTAACTAATGAAAACCAGGGAAAGATACTTTGGTATCTTTTGAAAGCCAGTGAAAGACACATTGGTAACATTGCTAACCAATGACAACCATTGTAAGATGATTTGGTAACCAATGAAAGACAAAGTGTACGAAGAAATCCTCTGCAAGGCCCCAGGAGCTCCAAAATCATCATGCAATACGTTGCCTGCTTTGGAGAGTGCAGACATACTGAATTGTCTCTCGTCAACGTGTTATCACTAAAGTGAATCAACTCTCATACTGTGACGTGTGCTATGGTATTATTTACACCAGCTTTAAATGTGTCTATTATGTCAACTGTGTAATTGTTTCGTCTTTTGTTTTCACATCTTTTAACAGCATGGGTTTTTAATCACGCATATTGTTCATATTAAAATGCACTGATTTCCTTATCAAATATTTCTGATTTTTTCTATGTCATCTATGTGTGATATGAGGCAAGATGTGTCCGTCTATTGCCATGTCTGGTGTGAGTGACTGAGGGCAAGCCTGTATCTGTCTATTGCCTTGTCTGTAGTCAAGCCAGTTGACTATTGTGACTTTGTGACTATTCGTTCATGACCTATGAACTGTGAGTGGAGCGAGTGTGGCACGCAGCAACCAGAGCTATAGTTACATTCATCCATTCACTCACACACACACACACACACACACACACACACACACACACACACACACACACAAACACTCACACACACAAACACTCACACGCACACGCACGCACACAGCACAAGACTTTTTCGTTCGACACATTTTACAATGGTTACATTCCCAAATGTAGAATACCCATCATTAACAATTTGAACGCAATCCCACCAACCACCACGTCATGAATGTACGTACTCATTAGAAATGCAAAATGTCTACCCATGTTCACTGTTAATATATGAACTAACGCAAAACTCATTCTATAAATAGACACCGTGCAAAGTGCTCACCACGATGAGGAAGATCCGAACCTTGCAGCATGCTCCGCAGCACGCCGTGAAAGAAATGAAAAAGAGGATGCCCCCTAACACCATCAAGAACACGCCCACGTCGACGATGAGAGGCATCTCCGTCACCTTGGCGATCTCTGGAATGTGGAAGTCTTGTTGTTGTTGAGGTGTGAGGTTGTCGTTGAGAACGCCCACGAGTTTCGGGATGACAATGGAGGCAAAATATTTCAGAATCACTCCAAGAGTAAACAGAAGCAAGGACAAAATCTTTCCGTGGTGCATGCAAAAAAAAAAAAAAATGTAATTGTAGATGCTAAGCATAATGATTCTTCTTTTGCAAGCTGTAAACATATTTATTAGGATTCCAATGCGAATGGCTCCTGATACATTCCTAAAGAATCATTTCAATTATTTTAGGATTATTACTTTATTACATTTTTCTATTGTCTCTTTTTTTCTTCAGATTCGTTTCTATTATTGTATTGATATTTATGTACGGTGACGTTCAAATACTCCAGTTTACTGTTTTGTATTTCTATAATATGACGTTAAAAGAGTTTAGACAAATTTTGTATTTCTACAATATGACGTTAAAAGAGTTTAGATAAATTTTGTATTTCTATAATATGACGTTAAAAAAGTTTAGATAAATTTTGTATTTCTATAATATGACGTTAAAAGAGTTTAGATAAATTTTGTATTTCTACAATATGACGTTAAAAGAGTTTAGATAAATTTTGTATTTCTATAATATGACGTTAAAAGAGGTCACATTATTATTTTGTATTTCTGTAATATGATGTTCAAAGAACCAAGTTTACTTTTTAATTTGTGTAATATAATGTTCAAAGAACCAAGTTTATTGTTTTGTAATTCTGTAATATGATGCTCAAAGAAGCTGGTTTACCGTTTTTATTTCTGTAATATGAAGTTCAATGAAGAGAGTTTACTATTTTATATTTATGTAATATAACATTTGAAGAAGCCAAGTTACTATTTTGTAATATAATACTCAAACATACCAGGTTTTGTATTTCGGTAACATGATTATCAAGGGAGCCAGTTTACTGTATTATGTGATTATGTGATTCTGTTGGTACCCCGTACATGGACGAATCGAAATACATAACAGTTTGAGGTCAATCGCTCCGTTGACACATTTAAGCCCCCAGAGGATCGGTCCAAACACACTGACGGACGAACAGCTACGATGACAGACGCGATGACTACGATAAATGAATTTTACACGAAATGGAGAGAACAAGAATTGACACAAAGCAGATGAAAGTTAATAAAATATTTATATAAGAGAAAATTAAACAAATAAAGTTTATTTGTATTTCTGTATTATAACGTTCAAAGCAGTCTATTAATTATATTGTTTTGTATTTCTGTACTATGGTGTAAACAGCATCCTATTAATTACACAGTTTTGTATTTCTGTAGTACGATGTACACAACGGCCTACTAATTTTATTGTTTGTATTTCTGTTCTATAAAGATAAAAGCATCCGTGGTATGGTGTCACACACGGACTAAGTTGTATGGTATCACACACGGACTAGTAGGTTGTATGGTGTCACACACGGACTACGTTGTGTGGAGTCACACACGGACTAAGTTGTGTTGAGTCATACACGGACTAAGTTGTACACACGGACTAAGTTGTGTTGAGTCATACACGGACTAAGTTGTGTGGTGTCGCACAATTACTAAGTTGTATGGTGTCACAAAAACATGTTGGAAATACTGATTAGACACGTACAACAATACTATTACGCAAATACCGACTTTTGCACGAATATGATTCTTTTCGAACCACTAAATCACTTCAGTAACTTTGTTGGATGCAGAGCTTTTCAACATTGAGTGATGAATTTCATCATACGGAATAAGTGCACAGGCACATAAGTAGCTCAGTATCGTATTAAATAAACTGGGAATGTGGCTTGTAGGAATTAGAACGTGTCGGAATTAAAGTATGTCAGGATATGGACTGTCGGAATTAGGCCCAAACCCACTTGAAATGTATGTTGTAGGATAAGTAATGTGGTATGTGTAATTATATCTATGGCGTAAATTGTAGTGATGTATATTAGGAGATTTTGTATATCTGTGGTGTAAATTGTAGTGATGTATTTTAAGAGATTTTGTATATTTTTGTAAATATCAAACATTTTGCAATATTACGTGTTTGCATCGCGGTTTTGTAAATGTGTATTTATATATCTCAATATTATATTATTATAATAACTGTGTAACTGTGCATCTTAACACTGTGTATATTTTCTGTACATCTGTGTTATGTGAATCTTAATGATACGTTAGGTGAACATATATGTCTTTATTTTACGTGTATGTCTTTGTTGTCTGTATCCTTTTTGTATGCATGTCTTTGTTGCATGTAAGTCTTAGTTGCATATAAAGTATTTGTTGTATGTATGTCTTTGTTGTATGTATGTCTTGGTATCTTTTTTGTATGCGCTGTCTTTGTTGTATGTGCATGTCTTTGTTGCATGCGTACACAGTTATTTGATTGGGTGTACTTAAATGATTAGCTTCCCAACCCGCTAATCTATCTACCTCCACCCGTGAAGGGTCTTTGTCAATTCCATTCGGGAAAAACTTGGTCAAACTTCAGAGACAATGTTCGACAAATACGTTACCTTATCAGTTCCCGACTGTTACCTGTTCAGAATTCCAAACGCTCTTGCAAGTTTGAACACTTTAGACCGCGTATGTATTCTGGCCCTCACACGTTCTGGCTCTCACACGTTCTGGCCCTCACACGTTCTGGCCCTCACACGCTCACATTTACTTAGGAATACACTTCCCAAGATATGCTATCGACTGAGTTAAAATCTAGCCCCCATTCCCTAAGCATGCATATCGCCTTCTTTAATTAAAATGCAGAAATGGAAGTGTAAATAACAATAACACATTTATTCAATGCAATGAGTATAAGTAAAACAAGTAACAATTTATATAAACAAAAGATTGTAAAGTTGTATGCATACGTCTATGTTGTATGTACGTCTTTGTTTTATGTACGTCCTTGTTGTATGTACGTCTTTGTTTTATGTACGTCCTTGTTGTATGTACGTCTTTGTTTTATGTACGTCCTTGTTGTATGTACGTCTTTGTTTTATGTATATATGTTAGTTGCATATATGTCTCAATTGTATGTATGTATGATTTTGTTGTAAACATGCCTATCCTGTATATATCTCTATGTTGTATGTTTGACTTTGTTTTATGCATACAACTATGTTGTAAATGTACATCTTTGTATTATAATATATATTTGTATGCGTGTCTCTGTCATGTATATTTGTGACTTTGTAGAATGAGCACGTCTTTGTTGCGTACTTCTTTTATATATGTACATATTCACGTGCACACACACACACACACACACACACACACACACACACACACACACACACACACACAAACACACACACACAAACACACACACACATATATATATATATTGCAGATAAATTATGTACTTTATTATTTTGGAATAAACAAAGGATGTTAAATGAGAACACATTTGTTTTACAATATTTAGAATCGGTTTGTTAGGCACTGGCAACTTAGTAAATTTGCATGTTGTATGCTCATTCATTCATTTACACTAAACTAGATATGTTCTGCTCAATATTTTAGAGTGGAGAGTTGGGCCAACTGTATTAGAATTACGTATTTCGTTACACGTAACGATTTGCACATTATCTCAAGTGTTAAGCATAGAATCAATTTAAGTTTTTGTTTATGTATTTTCAGTCAAAAATATCTTTTATTTTGGCTGATAATCTTGTTACTTATGTCTATTTCAAATTAATTCCAACATTATCTGAAGACATTACGCATCACTACTTTGAATTGTGTGAAATACACACAAAATGTGAACAGATATGGATGTGAAATAAAGTAAAGTATACACTAGTGTGAGAAGCAGCTGTAGATGTGAAATACACACAAGAATAATGTGAACAGATAGAGGTGTGGAAATGTGAAGTACACACATATGTGAAACAGATATGGGTGTGAAATATTGTGAAGTATACACAAATGTGAGCAGATGTGGATGTGAAATAAACACAACTGTTCGTTTTATGGTAAATTTTGAAAATCTTAATGTATAATTAATTACTGTAAGAGAAACAATTCTTTGATGGTAACTTTTGAATATGTTAAATATAATTAATTACTTTTAGAAATGGTAAAATAAAGAAACGATGCCTATACTTACTGCTATCACCAAATTGAGAATAACTAGAAGGACACGTCCCACACTGGAAAAACTCCCCATTCTGATAGCTTCTTCCTTGAGACGAAGTTCACTTTAAATCTTAATTTTGTTTTACATTATTAGATGCAGGCGGATTTTACTGCTTCAGTATTCATGTCCGCTTATCGAAATAATATGTGTACAATGACTTAGTCTTTTCAGAGTTGTATTCTGTCACTGATAAATAGTGTACAATAATTTTGTCTTTCCAGAGTTGTATTCTGTCACTGATAAATAGTGTACAATAATTTTGTCTTTCCAGAGTTGTATTCTGTCACTGTTAATAATTTCGTCTTTTCAGAGCTGTATTCTGTCACTGCTAATAATTTCGTCTTTTCAGAGCTGTATTCTGTCACTGCTAATAATTTCGTCTTTTCAGAGCTGTATTCTGTCAGTGCTAATAATTTCGTCTTTTCAGAGCTGTATTCTGTCACTGCTAATAATTTCGTCTTTTCAGAGCTGTATTCTGTCACTGCTAATAATTTCGTCTTTTCAGAGCTGTATTCTGTCACTGCTAATAATTTCGTCTTTTCAGAGCTGTATTCTGTCACTGCTAATAATTTCGTCTTTTCAGAGCTGTATTCTGTCACTACTTAATACGTTGTTTCCACGGAGCTCGTGCGCTCATACTGACATAGTATTCAAGTTTTCAAATGAGATCTGCATTTTAAATTTAAAAAAAGCTTCTATCAACTGCTTTGGCCGCAAATAAAGAAATTTGTATTTCTGTATATGACTCATGAAATGTGGTCATACGAGCGAAAACTCACAATGAGTACGACCCCATTATACGTCTTGAGAGCGATTCTTTGCGTCACTCATGGGGCAGGGGAGGTAAATGTTGGCATTTTGACTCCTAACAATTGCATTCAGTTCAGGGGTTTGTGTACTTACGATCCTGTTTCGTGCACTACAAACAAAATTTATGTTAAAATTCCAAGTGCATGTTTGCATTTGTCTGGATGAATTTCATCGAAACGTGGTTAGGCAGACTTTACTGCAGATAGTAAAAGTAGTTTATGTTAAGAGGTTTGAATCATAATTAATATATCAAACGTGTTGTTTTCCGAGGTATTAAATATTAAGAGGTTTGAATCATAATTAATATCATAAAATGTGTTGTTTTCTGAGGTATTAAATATTAAGAGGTTTGAATCATAATTAATATAATAAAATGTTGTTTTCTGAGGTATTAAATATAAGAGGTTTGAATCATAATTAATATAAAAAAATGTGTTGTTTTCCGAGTTATTAAATGCATGCGGTTCCATTTCTTCTGTTTGTTTTGTTCTGTTTGTATTTGTTTCATGTTGTTTAATTTTATTTATTTTCTTCTTGAATGGCGGGAGTGGAGGAGCGGCAATGGAAAGTTTAGGAGAGGGGGGGAGGTGTTTCTTTATTGTTGATTTTTTCCTGCTTCTTTGTTTTGTTTTGTGTTTTGTTGCCATTATCTTAGATTTTGCTCATTTTGTAAATGTTTCCAATTTACCTTTTGTTTTTGCCTTAGTAGTTTGTGTGCTGTGTTCTCAACTGTTGGTATTGTACTATGTAATATTGTTTTGTAGTGTAGTGTATTACTTTATAGTGTAATACACTCATTTTTTTGTGTGTGTATCCTATTACTTTTGTAATAAACTCATTGTTTCTTAATGAATCATATTATATTGTAATTTTCTGCTTTTTACTGTATTATTCGGAAGTGCATTACAATTAATATTTTCATTGCTTTGCTTTAAAAAAAATATTTTTGTGGTATTGTGCTTAATCGTGTTGTGTTGTATTAAACTGTATTGTGTCTCACAGCTACGTTTTGTTTACTATTCATTGTTTTGACTTATTTCGTTATTATGTTTTATTTTGAAAGTGTGTATACATTGTATTGTGTCTCACAGCTACGTTTTGTTTACTATTCATTGTTTTGACTTATTTCGTTATTATGTTTTATTTTGAAAGTGTGTATACATTGTATTGTGTCTCACAGCTACGTTTTGTTTACTATTCATTGTTTTGACTTATTTCGTTATTATGTTTTATTTTGAAAGTGGTAAGCCAGCTCTCTTCTGTCATGGCCGTTCAACGACACTGTCGACCTATGAGCGGAACAGAAAGGATGGTGATGGAAACAAATAGTCGGTGATTTTAAGAAACGAGGAGTATTTGGGGAGTGTCGAGAAACGTGCTCCAATAGGAGGAACTGCTTTTCTTCAAACTTAGTAACTGATTTTGTCAACGGGCGTCTTGGAAAGCACGTCGAAAATTAATTGAACGTTCACAACTGACGTGAAGTCGATACGCCATAGCGCTCACTGAATGAGTCAGACTTTACACGCCGTAGTCAGACTTTACACGCCATAGTCAGACTTTACACGCCGTAGTCAGACTTTACACGCCATAGCGCTCACAGAGCTGTTTCGATGTCATGTCGCCCTTGGACTATCTGGGTCAGGCTAGAAACGCTAATACCACCTTGCAAATAATCATGCACAACTATAGTCTGTATGTCTGTCTGTCTATCTATCTATTTATAGAATTTATTTTGCTCTTTATCCTCTAGAAACCTATTTTGACTTACCTGAAGAGCGAGACTGCTCTCTGTGAATGTACATTAAATACTTATGTTGAAGCGTTTTAGTTAAAAAGTACTCAATCATTTATTCGCTCACCTATTCAAAATTATTAAACAGTAATTTATTCTTTAGTTCTTCGCTGAGCAATGTATTTGTTATTGACTCCATTTCTCATTTCAATTCTTTCCCTTAGTCATTGCTACTGGAGATTTTAAAAAATACATCTATCTACTTTCATACAGCAAACAAAAGCAGGATAAAAAGAATAAATATATTTTATTTCGTAATGTCAAATGAAAAGAAGTTAACAACTTCAGAAGTAAGCAATAATTGGATATAATAATACAAAGATATAAAAAGTAAAATTAATGTAGTTAACTGTGATCAACTCTTGTAAAATGCATGCGCTTAGTCTAATATGGCGTGTACACACGCGTACGTGGGTGTGTTCGTGAATGTGTGTTTCTAACCATTAGAACTACAAAGTCGACTCATAGAGGGCAAGGCATAGAGTTGTTTAATTTTGATGAAAAGTAAAACACTTGATATATTAAACTGACTGCACATAATATAAATATTTGATGCTATTCTCTACTTTATATACACTTCTCGAGAGGCATTAAACAGTGTGTGAACTTCGCTAATCAGTGTCCTATAGTAATTGAGCTATAGCTACTACTGAAGTCGCAAAGCTATCTCGCGTATCAACACGGATAGAAATATAACAATGATGATTGGCGTCAACCATTACTATAGCGCACCGTTCAATAATTTGAAAACAAATTTAGTACGATTCGTACCAAGTCAATTAAAGTATTGATTGAGATTTCAAAGAGCATGCATAGTCTTGACAGGCGTTTACTGAGAGAAGAAATAAGAGAACGACATAAAACAGAATGGACGGAATAGTTCAATAGTTGACGCCAATCATCATTGTTATATTTCTATCCGTGCTGATTTATGATGTCAACATTTTTTTATTAATACTGATTTGTTAGACACAAAGCTCCTCTAGTCATTGGTTATAATAGTTATTATTATTAATCATCCATAACTAATTACATGTGATAGTAGTAGCGGTGTAAAATAATAGTATTAGTAGCGGTATTATTTGTAGCATTAAAGTAGCAGAGGTGGTAAGAGCAATGGTAAAATAAAAGATTTGATAGTAGTGGTAATAGCAGTAATGTAGCACACGTGGTAAGAGAGTAACATCAATGGCAAAATAAAAGATTTGATAGTAGTGGTAATAGCAGTAATGTAGGACACGTGGTAAGAGAGTAACATCAATGGTAACATAAAGATTTGATAGTAGTGGCAATAGCAGTAATGTAGCACACGTGGTAAGAGAGTAACATCAATGGCAAAATAAAAGATTTGATAGTAGTGGTAATAGCAGTAATGTAGGACACGTGGTAAGAGAGTAACATCAATGGCAAAATAAAAGATTTGATAGTAGTGATAATAGCAGTAATGTAGCAGAAATAGTAAGAGAGTAACAGCAATGGTAACATAAAAGGTTGGTCGCACAGCTTAGTAATGTTATTATTTTGTCATGCATTTTATACCAAAACAATGTTACAATGTTTTTCTATAATTTTCATTCTAAAAGATAGTATTTCTTAAAAGCAGGATTGCGTGACTCTTATCATTAACGCTGCTGCGTTGACAACATAACTGTAATTGTTAATCCAAGTGTAAGAACACGTGGATGTCGCGTCGTGAATAGCACTCGATGTGACATTATAAGCGATATTAGCATTCTATCTTAATGATCAATGTGTCATCATAGGAAATGTGTCATTATAGAAAGTGTGTCATTATCGATGAGCACCCAGCAATTAAAAGAGAAAACCCATTCTGAACTACTTTGGCATTATTAAAGTGTACATACCTCTCATCGCCTGCGCGTAATTACGTCACCACGTAATAGGAATAAAAACCCTTTAAATAAAAACAGTTTGTATCAAAGTAAATGAAATAAATCCAAGAATGAAAGAACTTTTTTAAGGACACAATCGTCTACCTGGCATAAATACCGATTCTAAATATAAAATGTTTTTTCTTTAGAAATAAGGCAATTCTTGATTGCAGAAATATTTGGCAAAAGACTCTTGCTGATCTTGTATACGCAGTTCTGTGACGTATTTTCAATCGCTGTCATATCTGTAGACATTAATGAAACATTAATTTGAACACACATGCTGCATTTTTATTAAAGGATGTAATGGGATTATTAAAGAGATTAATGATTATTTAAGAAAATCAGCCAATATTTTTACTATTACATAATATAATGGGATATTTTTAAACTCTCTTTTACAATAGAATAACCCACTCTTTTCACTGTCTGTTACAATAGAATAACCCACTCTTTTCACTATTACATAATATAATGAGATACTTTTTTTTACCGTCTTTTACAATACGGTGAGCCACTTCTTTCACTGACTATTACAACAGAATAATGATTTAATGTGCACCATCTCTTCTTTACAGCTCTTGGAACCTCATTCACACATATTGAAATTATTAAGTGATTCACACAGTGAAAATGTTATTACCTAACGTGATACATAATGATTAATTTTACTTTGTTTGATTAATGAATATTTGTATGCGATATCTACTCGCAGCACAAATAGCAATGCGACATCCAAGTTATTTACATATATATTGCAGTGAGACAAACTACAGATGCACTGACAACAAGAACATGGAAGCGAGAGCAAGGGACCTGAAGGCAGCAACAGGGAAAGGAGTGTAAAGGCTCCGGCAACTAGAACCGGGAAATGAGAGCAATTACCCTGACAACAAGAACAGGAAAATGAGCAAGAGCCCTAACAATGAGAATAATGGAGGAAGAAATAGGAATGACCTTCACTCCATTGACCCCGACAAGAAAAGATAAGGGATTAAATACCCTGGCAACAGGCAACTGTTTTCATAGTTTGGGTCAAAAATACACATTTAAACAACTTTTATGAATAAATTAATAATTACATACAAAACAAACTGCATTCAGATACATAAAATGAAAACTGTACACTTTACCTTTCTATTGTCTATAACGCAGTTTTTGTTATTTAAATTGGTCCAACCCCGCTGTCACTTTTCATGATGGATATTGCAAAGGCAATCTCCAAAACCTGATTTTAGAAAAATGTTATTTAGCTCTGTGGAGAATTCCTTGCAACAAATAATTTAAATAAATATCGAAGAAGAGTAAGAGAATGCGTAAGTTATGGTTGGACAAGATTTGTTTTGTATATAGATAGATAGTGTGGTGAAGTAAATTTGCCTATCCCTATTTCTAAACCTAATTGTTATATAAATTGTTAAATGTCAAAGTGACCCGACCTTGGGCACAGCTTATGCTGATATTTTTATTCAAAGTTGGAAGTGAACAACTCAGGTGGAGGATATGCTAGAAATTGCTGATGCCATCCAAACCAGTTACAACTAGATGAGTAGTTTTTCTGTCTAATAGTCTCACACTTGTTCATAACAGTTTTATCAAATGAGGATGGACCGGATGTTTCCTTGTCGAAGAAGTACCCTATTCTAATCACTTAATTTGAATTAATTTGAATTTGAACATAATTGAGAGAGCGGTTGTTCAAAACTGATGCAGATTCCCACTTATAATTCACTGATGTGCATAAATAGATTGAAAGTGATTTAGGAAATTATTCATGAGTAGACTTTACCTAGACTTACTCAGACTGAACATATTCTGTGAATTAAAGATAAGCCTACTAAATATTCAGACAAGGTAACACATCGATTTCTTAGTATTTGTTAACTATAATTTATTAAGAATGTTGTAGCGTGATTCTATGTATTTTATTGTGATTGTGATTGATGTGATTTTGTTGCTATTTTCTCCTGACGTGTGGCCAGAGAATAGAGTGACCAAGTTAACACATGCCCCATAATTCTAATGACTTATTGAAATGTATATTGATATTGTGAAATGTTATTTTATCTCCACTAAACAAATGATTAATGTGACAATTGTAAAACGCTGTGTGCGTTCGAAACATTTTGCTAATATAATAATTGTATCCCAATTGTGTGTGACATATTTTCATTTCTAATTGTAACACACATGTGCATGGTATAAACCATTTTTATCTTTCTTGTAAAAATATAAATTAAGGTCAATTGTAATAAGACACCTGTTTGTCTGTTGCCGTTATGTACGGATTGGCGAACTATAGGTTTATCCTCATGGAAATGATTGCTATTGTTTCAGAGCAGGTTTTATTCCTGGTTTCCATTTTGGTTCCATGTTGGTTGGAATTCTGTTTGGGAATTTCAGTTAATGCTGATTTCTATGGCTACTGAGCTAATGACCCGATGCCAAGGTACACTATTCAAATGTGATGAGTTATGAAGACCAGTCAGCTAGAACATTCAATGATGGACTTTTGATGTGTGAATTGCCAGAGAGACTTCTCCGATAACTGCTGATGAAAGTTAAGTGGGTGTCTGACAAGCTTTGAGATTAGAATTTGTGTTAAAATACGTATAAACATTTAAAGACACTCTAGGTAGTCCTAATAACTTTCGTATTAAATATATTTATGTATGGATTCACTATTTTGTTAAATATTATTTTTTGTATATTTTTGTTATCCAAATAACAGAAGTTGACTCGTTATTAGCGAGAGAAAACCAAAAGGAATTGGGCTGGGGGCCAGAATCAATGTGAATGTTTATTAGGATAGCATGCCCAATTAACGCAATAGTACACATAGTCATCTGTCACTATAATTAATATCTAAACTGAGAGAATTAATTAAGGAGACCAAAGTGTGAGTCTGGCAACCAGTATGTAATCAGTATAGGTGTAATGTTAAAAATTAACAAACTTTAAATCCTCAGGCTGAGACAGGGTCTCTAAACACTGGAATGTAACAACAAGAAGCTACTCACTTACACATAACGCAAACAGAGATATTGCAAGAGCATAAAAATGAAAAGTACATCAATACATTCTGACTACATCCAACAGTCTATAACTAAAATGATGCATTACCTGTAATAGCAACAATAGCGCGAGTCCAAGTCCTGCCCATGCGATGTTATTTTGCACTTTGTCCATAATCACCTGGTAGCAACCCTGTAACAGTCACGTGATAACATGCTGAATTGGGAATAGTTTCGTTGGCTAATGCCTAATTAAACTAAAGGGGTATAGTTACTCTTTGCTTATCATAGTAAGCTGTAAGGCTTTGCGATTTCGAAATAAAAACCAAAATATTATTGTTATTGTAAGTCACTCAAATGGCAAGCAAGTGAGTGTAGGCATCTAAATGCCAGACATTTGCTACAATCGGTCTTGACAGCAACGGACACGAGACTCGGTGTGGCGTCGACCGTGGGAAGGGTGTGAATGATTTTTTTGTTTGTTTCAGCTCTATGAAGGCTATAGAGCGTGTATTCACGACATATTAACGTAATGTCTGAATTGTCAAGTACAACGTCCAGATATTTCAATGACTGATTAAATTTGACGAGGATACAACTTATGTTAAATAATTAATTGTTGTTGAAAATATAAAAGTGAAGATATTCTGTATGAAGTGACCATGTACCTTCACTTTTATCAATCTTCATTAAGTGCTTATGACATCTCATCAAAGACATACGAAATTCGTGATATTGAGTAATTGGGATGAATAGTAACTGTATACGATGCATTAACAGTAATAGAAGTAGTAGGTGTGGTAGTAGTAGTAGTAGTGTAGTAGTAGTAGAAGTAGTAGTACATTATTAGAATGCAGTAGCACTAATACCAATAGTAAGAGCACTAGCAGTTCTAGTATCAGTTGTATTCAAAATATGGGTAGTACAAAATAGTAGTAGCAGCAGAAGCAAACGAGAGCATCTAATTTTAGAAGTAGTAGTAGTTCAATTAGTTCAATTGAACCTGTCTTTCAAACGTTGCTTTGCAGTCATAGTATAAAGTAAAAACCGGTCTTATCTAACATTGATATTTCAAGGTTATCTTAATTTTACACATGCAATTCATCCTTCCCCATCTAAGATAAACGGACATATGCTACGTGTGCAGCAAAATTACTATGAGTTCTTTAACATCTGTCCACACTCTCATCTACACCCGTACTAGATTACTTCATTAACATTTAGATAGTCTCCCCACCAACACCTGTACAAGAGTGCGTCATTAAAATTTGCCTGGACTCTCCCACCTACATCTGAACACCTGATGGCATTAATGTCAATCTCTGAGGAGATTTATTGATTTAGCCGTAGACGTTTTAAATACATAACTGAAGATGAAAGGTTTATATATCTGGAGTGCCATAACAGATTTTAAAAAATAATGCGCATAAAGGTTAGTCAACTATGCACTTAAATTAATTCAAAACCTTTTGGTGGAAAGTTTTCTTCATTGTAACAGTGTAAGTGCGAACAGAAATGTCTTAAAGTTCATTGCTTATGCACGAGAATAAACCCCTGACTTCGCGAACATAGTAACTCTTAACGAATTAACAATACGAAGTTAGAAGTCAAATAGCCATCGGCAAGTAAAGTAGTGTAACCTAAAGTGTAGCAGCAAGTCCACCCCATGCTACACTTCTATTTATGGACGAAAGGCGAGAATCAGTTTGTTAGCGCTGAAAGTGCATACAAGAATCGAAACAGAATTAAGAATTATTTTTTGTCACCATCCTGAATACAAGGTCCAGAATAAGAAATTAACTGCTAGTATCGAAAAATTTTAGCATGAAAGTGTGTTTGAAGCCATACTAGCTTATGAGAACAAAGGGAGTGAATAATATGATGGATTGTGAGAACAAAAGGAGTGAATAATAGGATTGATTGTGGGAACGAGGGAGTGAATAATAATGATGGCATATGACAAAAGGGGAGAGAATAATAAGGATGTATTCAGAATCGTCAAAAGAAACAGCGGATTTTAAAACTATTTTCTTTTGGCAGGAAATAAAAGTAATATCGTTAGTTAATTTATTTAGTACAGAAATATGATTTAATTAGAAATAATGTTTATTCTAATATGTAATTATTTTCACAATTAGAGCAGCGTAAGTGTAACCAGGAATTAGTTCTGTGAACACGTTCATAATTAAATGAAATTCACTCGATATTTAATACTACAACCATTGAAATGCAGGGCTTTTCTTTCCCTCTTAGTTCGTTTGCTAATTCTTCGCTTTTTTCTTCATTGGATCAATCGTGAGAGATGTCAACTAGAAACTTCAGTCTAATTCACCACGTGAGAGATGACAACTAGAGACTTCAATCTAATTCACCTCGTGAGAGATGTCAACTAGAGACTTCAATCTAATTCACATCGTGAGTGATGTCAACTAGAGACTTCAGTCTAATTCACCACGTGAGAGATGTCAACTAGAGACTTCACTCTAGATGTCAACTAGAGACTTCAATTTAATTCACCTCGTGAGAGATGTCAACTAGAGACTTCAATTTAATTCACCTCGTAGGAGATGTCAACTAGAGACTTCAATCTAATTCACGTTGAGTTTCACAGTGTGAGTTCACCACGCAAGGAGAGCAGACTATTACATCCATGGAGTCGTATGACTTAAACAGTATCATATTGCAAGATAAGTTCCCTATTTTATTAGAGTGAAAGTGTGCTCCTTCACAGAACTTTTCACAGACAAATAATATATTAATGAACATTGAAAATTAACAGTGGAGTGAAAAGGAGAAAGAAGTCCCATGTGATGAACAGTAAATGACTTGATATAGGGTATTGGACTATGTTGTCTAATTTCCTGAGACAGCTTTGGATTTATTATAATATCGATTAGCCTGTTATTATTCTTTTTACAAATCATTTTTATGACATTTTCATTTACTTTTCGTCTCATTCTTTATCAACTTCATTTTGTGTAAAATCCATATTTTAGAGAATGTATTGTCTCTGTCATTGTTATGTATTAGCGGATGGTATTTTCCACTGTTTCAGGTCAAGAGTTACAAGATCGGTGTTTGTCATCCCGAAATAGTCCTCATTGTCATAGATTTTTAATTAATTTTGGGCAGCAAGTGACAATTAACAGCAAATAATAAGCATAGTATGAGGACTTACCTGATCATTAAACATATAACTATTCCAAGCACCTGTGGTACAGTTTATGAGGCTGTGTAAATCTGAAGCAAATTCACTCTTACAGCAGGAGGGTGGCACATTGTTTTGAAAATCTTTTGGATCTCTGATACCGCAGCAGTCCAGCTGAACAAGAAAATGTAACACGCATTACGTATGAAATGAGAAATAAATGTCACCTACATATAACGAAATACTCAGCAAGAATGCAAATAATAAAATATGATGCATATGAAAGTCCATGTGTGCTGGACTGATTTGCAAGACAAACTTTCGAAGGATTGTAAAAATAAACTTCTTTGGAGTTAATAGAACAAAATTTAAAGAAATGCTGAGCAGGATTGGTTGTATTTAAAATCACATGTATTATTGACATTATGGCTGCAAACATAAGACATTGGGAAGTTTGTATGTTGGTGTTACTAGAATTATGCTCCCGTGCGTGTATAATCTTAACGTTATTATTACATTAATGTATCCAGTAACAGACACGTGACTTGGCACCTTAACGTTATTATTACATTAATGTACCCATTAACAGACACGTGCATTGGCACCTTAACGTTATTATTACATTAATGTATCCATTAACAGACACATGCGTTGCTATTTTGACGGGTTTTAAAAAAATAAAATTATGCATACAAAGCTATGCATACAAAGCTTTTACTAGAATTATTTTTTTCTTGCTTATAATATTGTCTTAGATTTACTACTTGCTACCTACAGTTGGGCACAATTTCAGTCATCCTCACACATTTAGTCAACACTTTTGCTTTACGTTTAACGCATTATTAGTACTTTAAGTGTAACACATTATTAGTGCTTTAAGTGTAACACATTATTAGTGCTTTAAGTGTAACACATTATTAGTGCTTTAAGTATAACACGTTATTAGTGCTTTAAGCATAACACATTATTAGTGCTTTAAGTGTAACACATTATTAGTGCTTTACCTTTTTCAGATTAAGTACCCCCGTTCAAACGACAATTGTTAACTGTTTTAGTGTTCTCTAGTTCTGCCAACTTGCCAGAGGTCTTTACTGTCACCAAAGAAATATTATGCACAGCGATATTTCCAAACTAATAAAGCTTCGCTACGAGTTGAGAAACGACATTTTGCACACTTATTGCTTACATGAAGCTCTACAATTCATGGGGAGACTGAATTGTGCGTACATATGTTTGTATTTAACTTCATAGTGCATTGGCACATCGCATTTTGCACACAGCTGACTATATGCAGCCCCAGATATAGAGTAGTTATTAAAACAATGATTCGTCAATTTGTGCCTGAGCTACAGGCAGGGCTGTGACCAAGTCAGCAAAGAGAGAAACTGCAGGTGGTTAGATAGATAGATAGATAGATAGATAGATAGATAGATAGATAGATAGATAGATAGATAGATAGATAGATAGATAGATAGATAGATAGATACACAGACAGATATTCTGAACGAGTATTTTCTCATGCCACAGAACCCTCTTTATTTGTTAGTAAGGCATTAAATCTTTAAACGTGGTTATTTCTCACAGCGGCAATGAAGCATAATGTACAAATGTCGGAAAGCACAATACAAATAATAATATTTTCTCAAAACAGTTATGGAACATTTGGTATTTAGGATAAATGACCTCCGCTCAAAATCTTTTTTAATGATTTCTTCCCCCGATAACTTCCTTCGTCACCGGAAACACAATTGACTTTTATCTTTTGATTTTCTCGGCCTTGGTTTGCACCTGTGAGGATTTTCTCTATTTTGACGAGAGCAATTGTGAATATATGGTCATTCCTTCCCACAGAAATATTCGTGCTGGTCAAACAAGAAAGATGGTCGTCTGAATCTGTGGCTTGGCTGACCAAAGCAAAGCTAACTTATTGTGCGAATATTTATGTATTTGCTTTGATGTTTATGTTGTTTGGGGTTGCTTTTTCTTTGTTTTGTTGTTAGTTGCAATTTATCGTTAGGATCTTATGATTTTGCTGGTGTATGTTTTAGTGTGCGTTTAAGTTGGGATTGTATGTTGGTATTTTGAGAGAGGGAAAATGGAATTTAATTAACTCTTGTGAATGAAAGTGTGTACGTTTGTTATTTTCTTGAAAGAGTGAGGGCGAGTGTACGTCCGTGAGTATAACATATGTCTACGAGTGCTTGAGTGCGTGTGAGTGTGTGCAAGTCTTCAAGTATCTCTGAGACGTTGGGTGTGGTCTTAGTTACACTACCTAACACTGTCTGGCACAGAGTCCACAGACAAGACCCAGGCAAACCTACCGACATCTGGAGGATGTTGATGGAAAGCGAGAAAGCGTCGGTGGTGAATCCGTCCTGATAACTTTTATTGATCTCTTTGCCAAGAGTATCTTTGATCGCATTATTCAGCTGTAACAGAAATATCTCGTAATTCATTCTTGTACAAGTTGTCAACATTTTTTTTTTGCAGCATACGTAAACACACACACACACACACACACACACACAAATATTAAATATCATATGATCACTTGGCATATTTTAGTTACTTTACGTTTTTAATTAACTGTAAAATAACCTGAATTAAATACTACATATTACATATATATATATATATATATACAAAAATGGTTATGGTAAATTTACTGCAATTCTCTAAACTTTTAATTTTTACTTTTTATATTGTTTTAAATAGACAGATTTGAGTGCAATTCTCTAAACTTTTACTTGTTACTCTTTATATTGTTTTAAATAGACAGATTTGAGTGCAATTCTCTAAACTTTTACTTGTTACTCTTTATATTGTTTTAAATAGACAGATTGGAGTGCTTGCGTGAGTGAGTGAGTGTCGGTCGATTGGTTGGTTGGTTGATTGATTCAATCATTGACTAACGCAATGATTGATTGGTCAGTTGCACGTTTAGTTTCAAATTTGGCTGAATGCTCGTTTGATTGAGTGAATGACATTGGTGTTTACTTTTAATGAAGACGTCATCGTTCTCTATGAGTTATTTTTTTCCCCATTGTCCCGTGTTCTATATTTATTCCTTTTATTGCCCAATTATAACAAACAAAGTTATTATTCATTATTTTTAGTATATTAACCTAATTATCAACAACATCAACAGATGCATTTGCTGTAGATCTGCTACGGAGTATAAATAACCTGTTGATAATGAAACAGAGAATTTGGGATAATTCTACTTACGGGCGATTTTTCTGCAAGGAACATACCGCCAACGATTCCTTCGATGAGTACCATCACACTCATCAAAACGACGAACTGAAATGAAATATTAAATAACACGTGTTACGTATAGCCATTGTAAAAAGACTGAGATGTTACTTTCATGACTGATGTAATGTTGTATTGCATCTGTCTGTCTATCTCTCTATTGTTCAGTTACTGACCTGAAACTGTTTCCTATTATTTCCCTTTCTTGCTGGAAATCTGTCATTCCATTAATATGTCTAATACATTTCCTTTATTTGCATATATTATGATATACATCTGTATAAACCAGTATGTGTACGAGTGTGTGTGTATGTGTGTGTGTGTGTATGTGTGTGTGTATGTGTGTGTGTATGTGTGTGTGTGTGTTGGTGTCGTGTTATAATGTTCTAAGATCTTTTAACATAGATTTTATATTTCCATAGTGTTACCTTGATCTCTCTATTTGTCTCACTATATACATCCCCACACTCTTGCCTATCTTTCTGTCTATCTATACGTCTATGTATATTTGAGTTCGCGCGCGAGCGATTATTCACAAGTTATAAGGATTGCATTTCCTTGATATGACATCAGCATTTTACTAAAGACAACAACGGGTTTGGCTGATCAGCATCTTACTAAAGACAACAACGGGTTTGGCTGATCAGCAACTTATTAAAGACAACAACGGGGTTGGCTGATCAGCAACTTATTAAAGACACCAATAGGTTGTGGTGATCTGCACGCAAACAATTACATATATGCAAAACATTCGATTATTTTGTGTAGGAATGATCGATTTTCATTTCATTGAAAGCGCATAAGTGAACTTGCTAAGACTACAACTCTCAAACTGAGATAGTTAAGATTTTGTCAATAGTTACACCTGACACCACTCTGAGATTTGTGCGACAGAAGTAAAGCA
Source organism: Sinotaia quadrata (assembly GCA_028829895.1). Lineage (NCBI taxonomy): Eukaryota > Metazoa > Mollusca > Gastropoda > Architaenioglossa > Viviparidae > Sinotaia > Sinotaia quadrata. The sequence goes on from CM054179.1 coordinate 112,555,162, forward strand.
TCTGACGCCGCTTTAAGATGTGTGCGACAGAAGTATGTGTACGACACAGACATACGTCACGACAACTAACCAGTATGAGGAAGATGTGGAACGTACAGCAGGCGCCGCAGCAGGCCAGGAAGGAGATGCAGAAGAGAATGATCCCCAGCACCATCACGAACAGGCCGATCTCGCTGACGAATGGCAACTGACCGATGTCGTCCGATTGTGGGATATGGAACGTCGACTTAAGGCTGTCGTTAAAATCTAAAACCGTTTTAAACAGGGCTCTTAGAATTATTCCAGAGCCATACTTTAGAAGTGCCCCAACGACAATGAGTACCAGTGACAAAATCTGTAAATGCACAATTTAAAAGAAATTCTTTTTAATTTAAGAAAATTAAAAGTTATTCTTGCCATAACAACAAAATAAATGATTAAAAATGTCACTCCAGTGTTCATTTCGGTTTGTAAGAAAAAAAAATAGTACCTAGGATAATTCATCACTACCACCACCATCATCATATGTTGTGGAGAACATTACAGTTGAATGCATCATCTATTTTCAAGATATTTCTTAATATAATGCATACCGCATAAACATCATAATAAATGTTATCACCAGTATCATCACCACCGTTTGTCATGAATACGTATATTACCGTTTATAACATCACCACGTAATTTATCAGCAGCAACACCTAAATTTCACTTGGAACCATTTCTTCGTCACTCACGTATAGTAAACTCATAGTTCGGATCATTAGCAACTTTACCATTAGCACGTTAACTTTACCACTCGTTAACTTTACCATTAGCACATTACCTTTACCATTCGCTCGTTGACTTTACCATCAGCACATTAACATTACCATTAGCACGTTAACTTTATCAGTATCCATTAAAAAAACAGACAATTAACTTCTGAAATTGCATCATTAGCAATGACATAATTTATCATTTTGATTAAATATAAACTACAGTTCCCTGTATTCAATTACTATACATATCGCGAACCTAAATGCTCGTCTCATTTCACTGTCACCGAAAAATTAATAACTGAATACTAGAGATGATGGTGATGATGATAATTACTGTCACCATAATTATAATCATGTCATCATTCCTTAAGAAAATGTCAGCGACTCTCTTTACTTAAAATAAAGTTTGGCATGACTGGTTTTATTGTAAAATATTGTCGTTAGGTCCATTATTTCAAGAAAGGACATGAAAATTCAAAGTGACAAGTTTTATTGTAAAATATTGTCGTTAAGTCCATAATTTCAAGGGACACGTTTTATTGTAAAATATTGTCGTTAAGTCCATCATTTCAAGACACATGGAAATTCAAAATGACACTTTCGGCATTTGCTTTAGACATTGATTCTGCGCCCCTTAGTTAATGAAGATAATAATTATTATTAACTAATCTTTCATAACTAATTTCAAATGATGAGAATATTAATTTTATTTTATTAATGATCCACCAACAGACACCACTCGCCTCTCAGTTGGCGGATATTTTGGAGTCGTAAACGTTTTCACAGTTCCACAACATAAAACAATATTTACAATAAGGTTTTCTGCCAGTAGAAAACGTCTTACTAAGGAGAAGACAAATCCTACTTTAATCTATATTTAGCGATCCTCCATCTACCCACTTTCGTCTCCAACAAAGAATATCAATATCAATATGCGTAAGAAGGTCAATAAATTTAACAATAATTTACGTAAAGAAAAATTAACTATACAAATGACAATTACAATAAAACAGATAATTTGATATCAATATTCCACGAACCCACGTTAACCCTATCAGGGAATAGAAATGGAGTTATTAGAATAGGTTATTATAAACTTCACATAACATGGATTAAGTACAGCTTCTACAGTCTTTTCAATCATGTCACAGTGTCAAAATGTTACAATGTCAAAATGTCCGCACTCAGCACGTGTTCCCGCCTAGTGCGCAAGAAAACACTGACGCATCATATTCTCAACTGACCTGACACTCTTGCCGTCAGTTTATTGAGCAGAACACAACCACAATGATTGTGTTATCTTCACTGGACTGATGTACTTGCTTTGGTACATCAAAAGTAGGGGTGTAGCATACTCCTTTATGCTTACACACTTTAAGGTTCCCACGCTTTCCCGGTCACTAAAGTCATGACTAGTGAACAAACAAAGGGAAGCTAGGAACTTGAAAGTTGAGGCTTTACTTGAGACTCACAGCTCAGAGTCGAACTCACACTCACAGAGTGAGACAACCACAATCAAAAGAAGAAATCAGAAGATGGCTGCTTGCTGATTGCAAATATAATCAAGGAAGAAGTATAAGCTACTTATTCATTACAATATAACTCCATCCTATTTGGCACTCCACTGTCAAAACTTACAATCTCCTGCAACAATAGCCCCGTGCACACGTGGTACAATAAATACAATGTATCAAACAATGTCACATATTAATACATCACATGGGAGCAGCTTAGATCAAACATTTGTAGTAAATAAATCAACTTATAAATTACATCATTACATAACACATGTATAACATATCAATAGAAAAATGTATGAAATGTTTCCAAATCCATTCACTCTCAATCAGTCAGTTTAAACTCACCACTCAAGCAAACGACTGCCTTCAGAGCGGGACTTCTCTCTTTGTCTTCAAATTCAAAAGTGAATAGATATTGATTGATTTGATTGAATGTAGGGGACGCTTCCGGCTTCCGCCGCTTTCGCGCTGGGTATGTGAATAGACAGCAAACTTCTCTACTGTAAGTAAACTCCTTAAACTCAGCCCATTGGCTAGTCTCGTTCTATTAAATCATAATCATTGGATAATAAAGACACTGCTCACCTAGTTTCCTCTAGGTCAGCAAATCTAGAATGTTCTAGCATCAGGCTGTTTACTTCAACACAAACACTTTTAAAATAACACCATACGGAGTGCACAAGGTCGGATCACTCTGACAGTTTAGCAGCTTAATTTAAAAATCAGAAATAAGGAGGGGCAAATTTACTTTGTCACAGATTCACTATGGGTCGTGTTTTATGGTGTGCAATGGCACTCGAGTACTATAGTCCAATAAAGTAACACATTCATTGTTTTAGAAATGTGTTTCTAATACGTTATTTGTGTTTTTCTAACACATTATTTGTCATTTCTTTCGAACAAGAACTTTTGTCCTTTGAAATGTAGGTGCTTTAGCTGGTGTAAGTGTGCGTGGGTGTGAATGCGTAAGCTATTGCTGCATGCATAGGTAGCAGTTAGACATTCCTTAGGATATATATATATTATAGTCAATAGTTGGACATGTGAATAATGATATATTGTCAATAGCTGGACTTCAATAAGATTAAATATACACAATCAGCCAGATTAATGACAACTTCGATTCATCCTGCAGAATGAACATTCCTGAAATATTTCATTAACAGACTTAACAACCTAACTGAAATGCAAAGACTATTCAAACCATACATCCCCCATTACACTAATGTTTATCGCTTTCGACAGATTAAACATCTTTCAAGAGTAGCAACTAAATTTTATTTAGTGGTATTTCCTGGCTTCCTTGTATCACAATCGAGATATTAAATTACTGAAGGGTTAAATGTTTTGTCAGAGTAAATTTGCCTTTTCCTATTTTTAATTTTAATTGTTATATAAACTACTAAACTGTCAGAGTAAACCAACCTTGGGCACTCCTTATGGTGTTACTTTGAAAGTGTCTGAGTTTAAAGTAAACAACATGAGGCAAGAATATTCTAGATTTGCTGACCTAATGGAAACTGAGTGAGCAGTTTCCTATTATCCAATGATAATCATTTACGAGAACGAGACTAGCCAATGGGCTGAGTTTCTGGAGTTCAATTGCTGTAGAGAATTTTACACCCTAATCACTTTTGAATTTGAAGTAAAAGTCCGGCTTGAAGGCAGCCTTTAGCATGAGTGGTGAGTTTAAATGTCTGATTGAGAGAAAATGGACTTAGAATTAGTTCATACATTTTACTCTGACATGTTAAACAATAAATGTGTTTATGTAGAAATGTACTATGTGAATTAACTACTATTACTACAAATGTTTAAAATAAGCTGCACCCCTGTGGTGTATTAATATGTGACATTGTTTGATACACTGTGTTTATTTTACCATGTGCGTGCATGGTGATAATCAATACTGTGGCAGAAATTGTAGGTTCGAGAATGGAGTGTCAGACAGAATGGAGTTATATTGTGATAAATGAGAAACTTAGGTTTGCTCCTTAATTATATGGTGCAGTGATCAAGAGCCGTGTTTACTGGTTTAAGTCTCACTATGTGAGTGTGAGTCCAACCTTGAGCTGTGAGTCTCAAGTGGACCCTCAAGTTGAACTTTTAAGTTCCCAGTAACCTTTGTTCACTGTTGTGACTTGACCCTCAAGTTGAACTTTTAAGTTCCCAGTAACCTTTGTTCACTGTTGTGACTTGAGTGACTGGGGAGGTGCATGAAACTTGCAGAGTGTGTTGCGGTTGTGTAAGCATAAGGGAGTACGCTGTGCGCTATTTATGTATCAGAGCAAAATAAGCTGGTACATTCTGGAGAATTCTGGTGCAGTGAAGTTACCAGAATTGCTGAAATCATGTCCTACATGAAGGAGTGACAGGGGAGGAGACATTCAAGAATATAGCAGCATGTCAGAGTCTCCAGTGGCCAAACATGTGCTGAACATGACATTTTGACATTGTGACCTTAAAAATTAAATGAAGGACTGTGGGAGTTGACACTGTGGCACTGTTCCCAAAGTAATTGAAATACTGTCAAGCAGTGCTTAATCCAGGTCACATAAATTTACACATTTAACTCTAATAACTTCATTTCTGTTCTCTGATAAGATTAACCTGCAATTTGTATTGACTCTATTGTCGAACTGTATTTTATATATGTATTATATATGTGTGTAGAGAGAGAGATTGTAAACAATAATTATCCAACATGGGTTCATGGATTAGTGATGTCAAATTATCTATTTCATTGTAATTATCTTATGGATATTTGATTTCTTTCTAATACATTTATTGGTCTTCATATGCATATATATATTGATAATCTTATGTTGGAGAAGAAAGTATGTGGAGGAAGGCTTGCTACATATATAGTTTAAAGTCGGATTTGTCTTCTCCTTTAATAAGAAGTTTTCCACTCATGGAAACATTACGTGACTGTAAATGTTGGCTGATGTTGTGGAATACAGAAAACGTTTACCACGCCAAAAATCCGCCAGTGAGAGTCCTATGGTGTCTGTTGGAGGATAATGAATAAAATAAGATTAATATTCTCATCACTTGAAATTAGTTATGAATGATTAATGAATAATAATATATAATCATTTCATTAACTAAATGGCGTACCCGTATCACAGGTATCATTTAAACAAATATGTTATTAGTGATCGCGAATTTATTGACAATGCAGTATTATGAACATAATATTTTGTTCTGGTTTATATGGTCTCTGGGTTAACCCACTTTGATCATCTTTTATTGTCTTCGTTTTATTGGCGTATGTGTGATGTGAAATCCTATGTGATTCATATAGAAGCTCCTTATCGTTTTATTTCACACTGAGCAGATGGAATAAAGTAGGATTGGTTGCTTATGAAATATTCCGTTCCTTAGCAATTAGATCGGATATCAGTTATCTGTGCGATAAGCTAGATTATGCGCGAGATATTTACACTATATCTATTAATACCAGGAAGGAAAACATTGAAAGGTCGTCGAGTGTCGAAAATCGACAGCTTGACAATTTTGTACATTTTAATTGTGTTTAGAAAAAATGCATAATTTTGACAAAAGTATGTATAATATGTTTAAGAATAATATTCTATTGCATTTTTTAAAAATATTAAGGTGAGGCACATTTCTTTGCAACGAAAATCATCTTTTCGCATTTGACTGATGAAGTGACTAAGAAACTATTTAAACCAAACCTTCTACCATTTTCTGCCTCCCAGCATCAGGAGAGTCCAGAATATTTCAGAAGTTCTGGCTCAACAACATCAGAGAGACACAAACAACTACAACGGCATTATAGAGAGCAGCAGTAATGGGAATGTTTTAACCACGTCATTGCGGACATGATACATCCACTGTTCGACCATCTTTAATGGCCTTCCAGCACCCGTCCGCATTATCCCAACGGACACAGGGGACAGCGACAACAACATCAACAAGGAAGACAAGGGGATGAAATTTCCTGGCGTGTGTATGCACCAGGTACAGACTTGGTGAGCTACTAGCCTCGGATCTGTAAGATACACCCACTCATCGTCTCTCCTACAACATCGGGGATTGCGACTACGGCATCAAACATTAGCCTACGATCTACCGGGCTAATGTACGTCTCTACCGGCCAAAACATGAGCGCCACGGACACACCGCCCGCCCCACTACATCTGTCCTATCTAAAAAAATGCACAACCTTGACTTGATAAAACATGTTCTACTTCAGCGTAAATCGACTTAGCTCCAGGCCCAGTTACCCTTACTCTACTACCACCCTTCCCCAGCTCGACATTGACCCAGGCCGGAAGTGCTCCTCCTAAATTCATCACCTATTTTCTACAATTCAAATAATTATTTCTTTGCAAGTAGCAACATTGTCTTGTAATGATGATAGATTTCTCAAATTATCGTCAGTCTTAAAAGGTCTAAAAGGAATTATAAGGTAAATCGATTGTAGCTGCAAAGTAAATGTACACTAGACAAAATCTATTACAGTTCTAAGGTAAGAAATCTACATTAAGGCAAAATCTATTAAGTTGTAAGGTACGAAATCTACACTAAGGCAAAATCTATTAAGTTGTAAGTGTCGCCGCTATACTCTGGGGTGACTTTGTAATAATGACTTATACCAACTCTGTATAATTAGCTATGATACAAGACATCTACAAGTGCCGGTGCAGAGCATGGGTCACTGGTTAAATATATATATCTGCAACTTTTACGCTGATATACTGGTACGTCGCCAATTTGGCTCTGCCCCCAACTCAGAATCAGCTGAGATTTAATGTTTATGAATAATTATATATATATAGAAAACAATTATAATTAAACGAACAGAGGACATGACGTAATCATTACATTATCATTTGAACTACGAAAATAACGATAGAACTAACAATCACGCGTTTTAAAAATAATAACAAGAAATTTAATAAAAGAAAAAGTTAACAAGATTTAGAAAATTCAGTTCATCCTAAGCCAGTTCATTTGTACTGAAGTCACGTTCCGGATGGGAACTTAGCTTATGTATTGAAATGACGTCAGTCTGGTAGACTTGAATTTTGCCAGCCAATAGATCGGCACGTCCCAATTCAGCCGGGACAAGTAGAACGGCCACACAGGCAAACAACAGGCAGCTATAAACGAGTAGCCGAGAATCCACAATAACAAGAAAAAACCCTGCAACACAAACAATTGCAAAGCCCAAGTGTCCAGTCCAGTGCTCGATTAATAATTACTAAGTTCGGCATAGGCCTCTGAAAGGAAGAATATTAATATATTCAAAATAAAACATAGTATATATCATCCTAATAAAACTTAACCATTCACACAAATACAAAGACGCTTTTACCTATATAGCCAGGGTTTTCTTCTCTCATATACGACCCAGTGTTGTTTTGGGCGGACTACCCTTTTCCAGTCGTCACCCTCAGACGATTTTTCAGGAAGTAGTGAAGATAACATTTTCACTGTGGTTTTTATTACCCTGCTTAGACCAGCTTCTGACCTGTTCAATTCATTAGCTCTAAGATGATTATGTCCCTCTAACAACTCTAACCACCCGCTAAGCGTACACACTGACCACACGCTGACCGCCGCGCTCGCAGACATCAAACGCCAGTCCCTAAATCTTCCACACATGTCTCTCATTCATTTCAGGGCTTCCCTTCTCTGTAAACAGGACGCAATACGCACTCATTCCACAAATGAAAATTTATAATAAAATATATATGTGGGAATATTTTCCCATCATTCAACAGTAAGGTAAGAAATCTACACTAAGGCAAAATCTATTACAGTTCTAAGGTAAGAAATCTACACTAAGGCACAATCTATTACAATTGTAAAGTAAGAAATCTACCCTAAGGCAAAATCTATTACGGTTGTAAGGTAATAAATCTACACTAAAGCAAAATCTATTACAGTTGTAAGGTAAGAAATCTACACTAAGGCAAAATCTATTACAGTTGTAAGGTAATAAATCTACACTAAGCGAAAATCTATTAGAGTTACAGGATAAGAAATATGCAATAAGACAAAATTTATTACAGTTGTAAGGTAACAAATCTACACTAAGGCACAATATATTACAGTTGTATATTAAGAAATCGACACAAAGGCAAAATCTATTACAATTGTAAATTTAGAAATCTACACTAAGGCAAAATATTACAATTGTAAATTAAGAAATCTACACTAAGGCAAAATATTACAATTGTAAATTAAGAAATCTACAGTACTTAAAACTGTATTGTAGTTACAAAGCAAGCGATCAGTTTTGTTGTATACTTGGTCTGACTAAGACTGCGTGGAGCACTTTTCGGAAGCGTACTTTGGTAACTCGCATAACTATTTTATAGAAATCACATTATGAAGAGCTTAAAATTACTAAGTTGACTATATAATATAATATACAGCTGTAGAGTACACATATCGTTCAATACCTGACATGTAATACTAACAAAGTTTCAAATTCCGATAAATTATCTAACCATTCAGAGGGCACTTTTCATTAAAAAGAAGTCTTCCAATATATTTTCTTGTTTGCACATATATGTGCGTGATGTGTGAGTGTGTGTACGTGCGTGTGTATGTTTGTGCGAATTATGTAGGAAAAGAAAGAGAGAGCGAGAGGGGGGAGAAAGCGATTCAGAATAAAAAGAATAAATCAAAAATGTCTGTAGACTGTACAAGTACAAAACATTCACGAAATCGCATGCACAACGTCTTTGAGAGCGACAACGACAATGCAACTTACCAAAATGATCAGGTTTATAACAATAAGAAGAAAACGTCCAGTACAAGAGCAAAGACCCATCGTGCTTGACCGTTTCTTGATTCAAATGACCAGCAGCTTTGTTCTAAATCCACCTTAAACTTAGGCGCCCTTATAACGTTTCAATTCTGACTCTAGCAACTGTCCGTTATTCAAAGCCTTTTAATCATCACGAGTCGAGCGCAGTCCCAACTGCCAGCGTTTGTACAACTCAGTATTGACACAAATAAGATGATGTATATGTTTTGGAGAAGACAAAACTAGTGGGCATTAAAGTCACGAATAGTCTTTTACTTGGGGTAGGTCAATAAACCTTTCTACCTGTTGTATTTTAAAGAGTAAATCTCTCTCTAACTGTGGTATTGTTTTCCTCTGATGTCTCTAGCTGTGGTGGTGAGTTTTACTCTGATGCAGCGCACTTTCCTCATTGGCTGATGACGCTGTGGACTAAGGCGATTTGAACTATAAGACCATCCGATATGGCTCCGGCATTTCTAAGTCACTATTACGACCCGGCTTATCAACGCAATCTTTTGTGTTTCTCTGGATGTCAGCACTAACGTGCCCTCTTCCCGGCTATCATCATAATACTTCTTTGGGGTGTTTCTTGCTTACAGATGAAAGCGATTGCTAGACGAGTTAATATCTTTGGGGACTATCACAGGTGAACGAGGAATGTCACAGTGACAATCACAAGAGAACATGGAAATTTAGGTGAAAAGGTGAACATGGAATGGCTTGATCAGAATGCGACCGTGGAATATCTCGATGTCGAGGCCAAAATGGAATGTCTCAGTGACAAGATAAATACAGACTCTCTCACTGAGTCCTGAGATGGTACCAATTCTAGAGGCTTGATGTGTAGAAGCAAAGGGGTTACTGCGGTTAGTGCAATTTATTTTTATTTAAATTTTTGAAATTATTGCTTCGATTTTGCAGACGTTGTGCATATTTATTACTAAGTGTTTGTGTCATAATAACATCCCATAATTTATCTTGCCACAAACGGGCAACACAGAAGAAGATAATGTGACAGAGTACAATTGGCCCTCCCTATTTTAAAATTTAATTGTTATATAAGCTGCTAACATTTTCAGAGTGATCCCACCTTGGGCACTTTTTATGGTTTGAAAGTGTCTGAGTCTGAAGTAAACAGCCTGAGGCAAGAATATTCTAGATTTGCCGACTTAATGGAAACTGAGTGAGCATTTCCTATTGTCAAAGTTTATGATTTATGAAAATGAGACTTGCCAATAGGCTGAGTTTTAGGAGTTCAATTGATGTAGAAAATTTACATCCTAATCACTTTGAATTCGAGTGACAAAGAGAGAAGTCTGGCTTAAAGGCAGTTGTTAGTTATAGTGGTGAGTTTAAATGACTGATTGAGAGAGAATGAACTTAGAAACATTTCATGCATTTTACTATGGCTTTTTATACTTGTGCTATGTAGAGATGTACTATGTGAGTTAACTTTTGTGTTTGAACTAAGCTGCACCCATGTGGTGTATTAATATGTGGCATTATTTGATATACTGTGTTTATTTTACTATGTGCGTGTATGGGGATATAAAGAATACTGCTGCAGAATTTGTAAGTTTGAAGATGGAATGTCAGATAGAATGGAATTATATTGTGATAAATGATAAACCTAGGTTTGCTCCTTAATTATATGTTGCAGTAATCAAGTGCCGTTTTTGTTGGTTTGAGTCTCAATCTGTGATTGTGAGTTCAACTTTGAACTGTGTCAGAAGTGGAGCCTCAAGTTCAACTTTCAAGTTCCCAGCTACCCTTTGTTTGTTCACTTTTGTGACTTGAGTGACTGGGAAAGTGGGGAAAACTTGCAGAATGTGTTGCATGTTGCAATTGTGTAAGCGTAGGGGAGCATGCTGTGCACTGTTGTTGAATAGAGCAAAATAAGCTGGGTATATTCTAGAGAATGTTGGTGTAGTGAAGTTACCAGAACTGCTGAAAGCATATCCTACATGAAGGATTGACATGGGAGGAGACATTCAATATAGCAGAGTGGCAGAGTTTCCAATGGCGGTAACACACGCTGAGCATGGAAGTTTGATATTGTAACATTGTTGCAATTGTAATTGAAAGACTGTCAAGCAGTGCTTAATCCAGTTCACATAAAATGATATTTAACTCTAATAACACCATTTCTATTATCTGATAGGGTCAACCTGCAATTTGTATTATTGGACTGTAATTATATTTTTATTATTATACAGATGTAGAGATAGAGACTGTAAATAATAGTTATCTGAATGTGGGTTCGTGGAATATTGTGTTAGTTATCTATTTCATTGTAATTGTCATATGTATATTTAATTTTTCTTTTAATAAATTTATTATTAAATTTACTCACCTTCTTATACATATTGAATTTTTTACCCTTTTGTTGGAGAAGAAAGTAGGTGGATGCGGGGCTCGCTAAAAATAGATTAAAGACTTATTTAGTAAGACATTTTCCACTCATGGAAACCTTATGTGGTTGTAAATGTTGGTTGATATTGTGGAATAGAGAAAACGTTTACAGTGCCAAAATATCCGCCAAGTAAGAGGCGAGTGGTGTCTGTTGGAGGATAATTAATAAAATAAAATTAATATTCTCATCACTTGAAATTAGATATGAAAGATTAATGAATAATAATTATTATCTTCATTAACTAAGTGGTGTGCCCGTTTCACATAAAGTGGGTAGGCTCGCCAGTCAGCTAGTTGTCACGTGACTGTGGAAGAGTGTTTTGTGATTTTCGAAAATAAATATGGAAATTATGCTAGAAGAAAGATTGAGATGGATAGAAGAGACAAAGTTGGTAAAAGGAGTGATGGGGTACTCTGAAGATGAAACTAAAGAGTATGTGAAAGAATACATAGAAATAAACAAGAAAGACAAAGTTGCATGTCACCTTCTATACCCTGGGGTGAGTTTGTAATAATGAATTATATCAAATATGTGTAATTAGTTATGATACAAGACATCTACAAGTGCTGATGCAGAGTATGGGTCACTGGTTGTTTGTGTATATCTGCAAATGTTACACTATATACTGGTATTCGACAAGTTTTGCTCCAACCCCACTCAGATCTCAACTGAGATTCAATGTTTTTGAATAAATATATATGATGATTATAAATAGACAAACAGGACAAGAGTAATCATTAGATTATCACTTTGGACCACAAAAACAAACCCATAGAAATTACCTCCCTAACAAATACACATTTAAAATAATAACAAGAAATTTAATAAAGAAAAGTTAAGATAAAAATTACAGGTAACAAATTCATCAATGCAATTTTGCTACACTGGAGTCACTTTTCATGGGGACTTAGCTTATTGCACTGGAATGATGTCACAGTAGTGTAGACTTGAATATGACACAGTCTCACATAGATCAGAACGTCCCAATGAAGCCAGGGACAAAATTACATTAAAACAGAGACAGTTTATACCAGCCACCAAGGCAGTCAGCTACAAAAACAATCAGCCAAAAAGAAAAACCCTTATACAGCCAAGGGTTTTGCTCTCATATATGACCTGCTAGGAGGATTTTGATTTCCAGTTGCCATCCAAAGAAACGAGTGAGGATAAAAATTTGCTATCTCTCTTTTATCACCTGTGGAATCAAACCTGCGTCTATTAGACACGCTTTCGATCTGACCAATTACTTAGCGCTAATATGGATTATGTCTTTCTAATGACTTCTAAACGCACACGATGACCTAGCTAACAACGCTTCCCATTGTATACCAAAACACACACACTTGCTGCAAAAATAATCTCTACCTAGCTTATTGGCCATTGACCACGTAACTTAAACAACAAACACTCGATCACCTATCTGCCGCAAACATCAAACACCTGTCAATAAATCTACCACCATGCATGACTCATTTGTTCAGGACCTCACTTCTAAACCAACATGAGGCAATTTGCACACGTCATTCAAATTACAATAACGTTCAATGTAAATGCAACAATGAAAATTTATAAAATATATGGGATAATTCCCCATCATACAACAATACATATATTCATACATGCACATATATGCATACTTACATATAATCAGGCATACTTGCATGCATACAATCATACATACATATATATTTGCATGCGTACTTACATAATTTATATGCATGCATTCATAAATACATACTTACATTCATATAGACAGAGACATACATACACAGACACACACACACACATAACTGTATTTTGTGTGCGTACGTGGAGCTGTTTGCACGAGTTCACAGACAAGTATTTCACACAAATTCACTGATGCCAGTCACGTATTCACTTCAGTTCAAAGAGAGCTTTCACAGAACATATTAGTTTTACAAACTGTAATAATATTCACATAGTACAAGGAGGACGTGTGAGCGTGCAACGTGTGTGTGTGTGTGTGTGTGTGTTTGTGTGTGTGTGTGTGTGTGTGTGTGTGTGTGTGTGTGCGCGCGCGCGCGCGCTCATGCATTCTTTAATTTATTCTTTATTCTCCTGGAAACTTCACTTTGACTTTAAGATGGAGACTGCTATCTCTGAATATATTTCAAGTACTTAGATTAACATTATATGCCTTGATTGAGTTAAACTTAGTCAGTCATTTATTCGTTCACTTATTCCAATTTATAATGTTTACTTCATTCTTTAATACATCACTTATTAACGTATTTATGACTATATTGCCTTTCGCATTTCTATTTTTCCCTCTAAAAAGTTGTTGCTACTTGAGAAATAGTCTATCATTAGGTTTTACCATTTTATCAACCAGTTCCACAAGACAAACAAAAAATAACACACACACAAAAATAATATGCGAATATTTTATTTCGTAAGTTCAAATGAAAATTAGTTATCAAGGTCAGCAGTATCAGCAATCATTTTGTTTAATAATAAGAATATATAAAACATATAAGAAGTTGTGACGACTGAGATCAACATTGTAAAAAATGTGCAACTAGTTTCATATGGTAAGGGTGAGGTGCCTGTGTAGATGATGATGGAGGTGGGGGGTGGGAATGCATGCAGATATGTATCTAACTGCTCGACGTGCAAAGTCTCCTTGTAAAGGTCAAGACGTTGCATTGTTTTATTTTGATTTAAAGTATAAAATTATACAGATTAAAAGGTGTGTATATAGTATAAACATTGCGTGCTATTATAAATAATTTCGTCGCTATACACCATTGAAGAGAGCATTAAAAAGCGTGCATATTTAACTAACCACTTAAGGAGCGTGCTACTGTAACTAACCACTTAAGGAGCGTGTGTTCCTAGCTAATTACTTAAAGAGCGTGTGTACTTAGCTAATTACTTAAAGAGCGTGTGTACCTAGCTAATTACTTAAAGAGCGTGTGTACCTAGCTAATTACTTAAAGAACGTGTGTACTTAGCTATTTACTTAAAGAGCGTGTGTACTTAGCTAATTACTTAAAGAGCGTGTGTACCTATCTAATTACTTCAAGAGCGTGTGTACTTAGCTATTTACTTAACGAGCGTGTGTACCTATCTAATTACTTCAAGAGCGTGTGTACTTAGCTATTTACTTAAAGTAATTACTTAAAGTGCGTGTGCACTTAGCTAATTACTTAAAGAGCGTGTGTACTTAGCTAAGCATTTTTCTGTACTAATTGAGCTACAATTACAACTAACGCCAAAAAAAGCTGTTTTAGGCCATTGCGTCGACAGTAATATAATAATAATGGTTGGTGTCGACCAGTACGTGTAAGGTCCTGTTATAAAATGCTGAAACAAATTTAGTGTCTGATTCTTACCAAGTAAATTAAAGTATTTCTTGAAACTGCAAAGACATGCATGGTCTTGACTGTTGTTTACTGAAAACAAATTTAGTGTGTGATTCTTAACAAGTAAATTAAAGTATTTTTTGAAACCGAAAACATCATTCATTGTTTTGACTGTTGTTTACTGAAAGCAATATGTTAAGGTTTATTATTTAAAAAACCTCCCTAAACGGCTGACATAACATGTTATAAATACTCATGAACTAAAGTTATAGAAAGAGAAAGATATTAACACACGGAGTCCTTTCTTTTTGAAAGGAAGAAAGAGAACGGCACAAAACCTATGGCACAGTATATCCAGCAGTTTTCTGTGTGTGCATTAAAACATGCTAATTGGGCAGAGTCAAAATTTAAGATAGCTTTTTCAAACCTGCAAGTTCTTAGGGGACAACATTGACTCCTTAAGAAAGATGAAACAACGTTTCTAAAGCAATCTAATTTACTAGTTTTATGATAGTCTTTGCTGCATGGAAAATTTGTAAATATGTTATTAGGAAAAGTAGCCTATATGTTATTATATACTTAGATATAGAAATAGGTTACTCCCATGTTATCAGAAAAAGTGGCCTATATATTATTATATACTTATATATAGAGATAGGTTACTCCCATGTTATCAGAAAAAGTGGCCTATATATTATTATATACTTATATATAGAAATAGGTTACTCTCATGTTATCAGAAAAAGTTGCCTATATATTATTATATACTTATATAAAGAAATAGGTTACTCCCATGTTATCAGAAAAAGTTGCCTATATATATATATATATATATACTTGCATAAAGAGGTTAATCCCATGAGTACTAGTTTGTTTCAGCGTAACAGGGCGCTGCATAATTCCCTTATTTTGTATACAATAAAAGCATTGAATATTTACAAGTGTCATACAATTGTTTTTTAAACTACAATATAATAGGACACACGGAAAAATTGAAATGAAATAAAACAATGAAATTTAAGGCATCGATAACCACAAAAAAGGTCAAATTTCTTTCCTGAAAAAATTAATGGAAAAATTTTCACACAATTTGGTAGCTGACATCCATTTAAAATACACAGAATTATACAGGCAAATTAATATGAACATTTTTGAAAAACAATATTACGTAGTCATAAACACGTAAAATATGTTTTTTTTCTTAAAGTGGCCATCACACACACACACACACAACAAACGAACAAACTGAAAAGCAAGAAATAACTAGGAAATGTTTACAGTTTTGAAACCCGGTCCTGTGAACGAAACAGTAATTGAAACTCGACATTCTGGACGGAATAGATCAAGAAAGAGTGTTGACATATGACATCAATACTTCAATTTTTAATATTGATTTTATTTGCTTTGGGTGATTTTGTATCCGTCATTAAATGTATTCTCTTATTCCTTCAAAGTCGTTATATTTATTCTAAAGGATTTTTTATATATTATGTTTAAAGTTAAGAAGATGGATCTTTAGATTGCATTTAATATGGTCTTAACTCTTTAAATACCAAAGAATGTTTTTCTAAATTCATTAAATTATTCTCTTTTGAGATCCATAGTCACGGTTGTTATCAACTCTACTTCATTATATTATTTATTATGCGCCATAGTATTGGAATTATTAGCAGAAACATCAGTACTAGAAGTAGCGGAAGTACTAGTCAAGCAGCACTAGTAACTGCAGTAGCAATAATAATAATAATAATAATAATAATAATAATAATAATAATAGCGGCAGCAGTAGCCAGTTTTAGTATTAGATAATAACTATACTATTAATAATAATGTAATAGTGTAAAATAATAATGGTAGTAGTGGTAATATTTGTAATAATTTTAGCAATAGAAGAATTAGTAATATTGTCAGCAATGGTAACATAAAGCGATTGTGGCACAGCTTTAATGGTGTTCTCAATCTTTTCAAAGTCCATTACATCAATTAACTATGAATATATAAAACATTTTGTTTTGTTTCATAATTTTCATTTTTATATTAAAGAGAAATATTATTTTATTAGAAAATTAAAACTGCGTGACTATTAGCCTACACGCGGTGCAGTGGACAGCGATATTGTTGTTATTGTTAATACAAGTGTCACGTCACGAATAGGATTCGAACTTAGTAGCATGTGACATTATCAGCGACAATAGCAACAGTTAGGTATTGTAACTTAGTGGCCAATGTGGCATTATAGATGAACATCCAGCAGTTAAAAAATACCCAACGTATTCTGAACGACTTTTGGCGCAATTAAGTCACTATGTAATAGGAATTTTTAAAAGATTTCTTAACATTGTGTATCAAATCAAAAGAATTTACTTTTAAAGAAATACCCGTCTATCTAGTATGAATACAGACGCTAAATATAAAATGTGTGTGCTTTAGAAATATGGCGGCGCTTCAAAGTTACTTGGCAAGAGGCGCTTGTCGGTCTTGTACACGTCATTCTGGTTAGTGTTATCCGATCGCTGTCACATCTGTAGACAAAAAATGAAAAAGAATAATGTAAAAACATTTTTCAAGCCTGTTAAAGGATGTAAAGGTTTAATAAAGAAATCAATGCGTATGTAAGAAAATCAGATTAAATAAGAATGATAATCAAATAATTTAAGCCGGCTTACCAGTACATCTTGATATATACATTTATCTCATAACGTTTGTCCCCATAATGATTACGTAAGATTTACTTCAAATTTCTTAGGTGTGTTACTAATGCTTTATCAGACCTGCATTTCCATAGGGATCAAAGAGGAATTATTCAATACACTTCCATGTCTTTACAACAACAAAGAAAAGAAAAGGGAGAAGAAACTGACTCTTACTGTAAACCGTTAATGATTTAAAATGCATTTTTTAAGGTTTTATTATACCAGATCGATACTTATTGATATCAGTAAGTAAATCATTTATTTAGAATATAAATCCCATTAGAAAGCCTTATATATACTGATTAATCCTTTTTGACTGCTTGCTGAAATGAAAGCTATTTAACAGCAAGGAAACGTGTCTTGGTTGTTCAAATGATACTCTTTGCTAGGCACCCGTATACGATGTCCACTAGCTGCTAAAATAATAATGCGATAGCCACATATCCACTCTATTTACAATTCAGGCACTGCAACAAATTGCATATTAGTCATTGCCTTGACAACAGCAAAAACACCATGAAAAGAAAGCAAGAGTCCTAAAAACAAGAACAGGGAAAAGAGTGCAAGGGTCTTGACAACAAAAAACTGAGAAAAGAAGCAAAGACCTTGAAAGCAAGAACAGGGAAATGAAAGCAAGGGCCCTGATACCAAAAAACAGAAATAAAATAAGGCAAAGGACCTATAAAACTTGCACAGGTAAGGAGGGCGAGGGCCCTGACAACAAAGACAGCAAAAGGAGTGTAAGGTCTGTGACAACAAGAACGGAGAAAGGAGATCAAGAGCCCTAACAAAATGAACAAGGAGAGGAGATCAAGGGTCCTAACAACATGAACAAGGAGAGGAGATCAAGGGTCCTAACAACATGAACACGGAGAGGAGATCAAGGGCCATAACAACATGAACAAAGAGAGGAGATCAAGGGTCCTAACAACATGAACAAGGAGAGGAGATCAAGGGCCCTGACAAAACGAATGTGGAAAGGAGTGCAAGGGCCTTGACAACTAGAACAGTGAGGATGGCAAAGGCCCTACAACAAGAACATGGAAAGGAGTGTAATGGCCCTACAACAAGAACATGGAAAGGAGTGTAATGGCCCTACAACAAGAACAGGGAAAAGAGAGAAAGGGCTCTGACAATAAGAACAGGGAAAGAAGTGCAAGGGCCCCAACAACAAGAACAGAGAAATGTGAGCAAGGGCACTGACAATACAAACAATGACAGGAGCGTAAGGCCCTGGCAACAGGAACAGGGCAAGGAGATCTAAGGCCCTGACCACAAAATCAAGGAAAGGAGTGTAAAGACCTTTACACTAGGAACAAAAAGTACAACAATAGCCATGACAATAGTTAAATGACTTTCTTTGTGCTTTGTAGTACATAACATTCAAACATTTTTATTAATAATTGTGACAGACTTCTGACCAGAATTCTTGTCATGAACTTATGACCCACATCCGAAACTCGAATATCATATTCGAATTGAATTCCTTTGTTAAGAACCCTCCCGTCATGCACCGCATGAGGAAAAAAACAATAGTGAGTTCATCCCTTATTATGTAACTTTAGACAGCAGTCGAGAAAGTTCTAGTCACATGATACATTCATGCACTACAATAAATACTCTTGACGAGGTAATATTCTTTACTTGCCACCCCAGACCGGCTGACATACACACAAGCACCTTGCTAGTCCCCGAAAATCTTGCTGAGTCAGAAGGAACATAGGAACCCGAGTCTTGTGCAGTAAAGTCTACTTTAAGAAGGTAACACGTCTACTTCTTACAATGATATTGCATTTTACTATTTGTATTTTTGTATATGAATTTATGTATGTATTTTATGTGAATTATTGCAATTTTCCTCCAAGCATACGTGATTCGATAGAATGACTAAAGCCTAAAGATTTCATTGTATATAAATTAATTGTAACCTTTTAACTTTAATTTGTATAAACCTTAATTCTCTTGTGCACGTTGCGAATTTCCATGTAATTCAAATGATTCTCTTGCGTGTAATTTCATTGTTAATTCGTAAAGCGCTCATAATTGATTTGAATTATATTTTGTTCTCCTTGTATGAATTCCATTTTTGATGAAGTAAATGATTGGAAATTCATACATTCATGTAATGTTAAAAATAACACACATGTGAATTATATTGTATCTTTTATGAATATAAATATATTGTAAAAGACACGATAGTCGAAGATTTAAAACTAAGCGCATTGTATCAGTCACACATGCTTGGTTGATTTGCGAATGTAACCGCAAATCACTTATAGAACCACGCTATCATTTTCAGATCGGGTTTGGTTTTCTTCTTCTTCTCTGCCTTATAATATGTTTACGTATTATTGCCACCTTCGCATCATTTGGATGCCCGTTCCTTTGTACAAACATTGGTGAACGACGTACAATTCCGTGTCGCCATTGTTGTTGACGCTATGCTATGACGGTTCGCTGGTGTGACAAGTCGGGAGACGACTAGTACTCTGGAAACTACGACCGTACAGTGCAAGCATCGCTTGATACGTGGAAGGATCGAACTGTCTTTAGATCATGTGTAAATCAAGACTACTGAGAAAGATGAGTAACTAAACCGAACTCTGAATCAATCGAAAGTGCTGGCAAAAACAACTCTTTAAAACAATAATACTCAAGCCGATTGAAACTTGCCTTAGTTTAGATCTGAAGCTGTGTCTTCGTAAATTGATTGTTATTGTTAAATATTAATTATTAAATTATTTTATTTGTTAATACCTCTTTCGTAGTGATTTTTATGCATATAGACCTAATTCGTGGTTTGGATGGGGGATCGACTGAGCTAAATGAACCTTTTGAATGCATAAAGATTTAAGAGAGTGTTAACGTTTTCCAAACCGGCTATTGTACACAAGTTGTCTGTTCGTGAATCTGTTTGTCTGTACTACAAAGGTGCATTTTCATATGAGACGAAAGATAATTTGAGCAACCAGTTTGTTTAGGGAAAGAGGAGAAATTAATTTATCTAACTAAATTAAAGTTCTGTAAAATTCCTAAGCAGGGTCTTTAAATAAATACTGGACATGTAACAATAATAAAAAAAATATATGTAAAACATGCTGCTGTTGCATTCAGATATTTTAACGTTTTTTCAATAAATTGAATGGTTTACACTTCACCTTTCTGTTTCTGTCCAAAAGGCGGTTTGTCGTTAAACTGGTAATATTAGACTGGCGTTTTTTATGACGGAAATTGCAAATGCAATTTCCAAAACCTGAAATTTTTAATTTAAAAATTAACATTATATATGTATTTTTGTAGAGAATTTTAAATAAATATGTAACAATTTCTGTACATTTAACATTATATTCAATTCCGTTTGAAATGTCATTAATTAAAATGAGTGAATAGTTGTAATGTCAAACTTGCTTGAATTGTGGATAGACAGAGAGATAGACAGACAGACAGATAGATGGATAGACAAAGAGATAGACAGACAGACAGACAGACAGACAGATAGATAGATAGATAGATAGATAGATAGATAGATAGATAGATAGATAGATAGATAGATAGATAGATAGATAGATAGATAGATAGATAGATAGATAGATAGATAGATAGATAGATAGATAGATAGATATTAACAGGAAAGTACCTCTTACACAGCAAGCAATTACAGACATATCGCATGTACATACAAATAAATGCATATCATTACATCCTTACAGATTATATCCCACATTATGTAGCTTAGATGACGATTTACCTGTAATAGCAGCAATAACGCTAAACCAATGCCTGCCCACACGATGTTATCCTGCACTTCACCCATAAGCTTCGGGTAGCAACCCTGTAACAGTCACGTAATAACGTTGCAAATAAACAGTAATCGTAACATGTGGAATTGGGAATTGTCTCGCCTTATGCCTAATGTAACATTAAATAAAAATAGAATAGTTACCCTTTTGCTAATCGTGGTAACGCTATTAAATATTACGAGTTCAAAATAAAAATATTCTTTTAATAATTGTTGAAAGTTACGCACTGATGGATGCGAAAGTTTAGCATGAAAACGAAGCCTCCATTAATGGAATTAAAAACACCAAGTATTATTTTTACATGAAATGTATTTTATATATTTAGGAAATTTTTTTGGTATTGTCAATAGACATAATTACAGCAATATTATGTCACACATTGTTTTAAGAACATAAATAATTAATATGCTTACATTGTTTATGCTTCGTACGCCATAAAGTATGCGTCAAAAAATATTTTAAAATATAAATGAAAAATGATAAGTAAAACAAAATAGAAAAAGGCTAAAGAGTTATGTACCCAGTAAATAGGATGGGGTGGTTGGTGCAAAAAAACCCAATGCGTTCAGGAGATGGAGGGAGGGCAACACAGAGAGAAAATTAAAGAAAAGGGACATTAAGAGATGGAGAGAGAGGGAGAGGGAGGAAGATGGAGAGTGAGAGATAGAGAGAGATGGTGTGAGGTGGAGAGATGGGGAAAGAGTGATCTGGAGAGAGAGAGAGAGAGAGAGAGAGAGAGAGAGATGGATAGGGAGAGAGTTGTGGGACTGGAAATTTTGAGAAAGATTTACTTTATATGAGAATAAATAAAAGAATGGTAAATAAGAGAATGAAAAAGAAAAACAAGAGCGAGTGGGTGCAAGAGAGAGATGGGGGTGGTGATAAAAAGATAATATTTTTTAAAGAACGTAAAATGGGGAGAAAGAAAGGCAAAGGTAGGTAAGTAGGAGAGAGCGATGGGAAGGAGAGATTAAAGCGAGAGAGAGAGGGAGGGGAAGGAAAAGTGAACAAGAAAAATCGAGAGACAGCCAATGGAGAACAAAGTCAAGGCAGCAGACAATGAAAGAACGAGAAAATTGAGACTGAGACAGAAAGTGAGAGCGACCGATAGAGACAAAGAGAGAATAACAGAGTAAGACAGACGGAAGTAATTAACACATGGCATAAATCATGTAATACTTCTGTAAGAAATAATAGTTGTCCCAGCAACAGAAGTAATCAATACAAGTAATAGTACTGTTAGCAATAATAGAAGTTGCAGAATCAGAAGTAATTAATACATGACGTATTACATGGGGAGTAGTGTGTTCCGTGAGCAATAATGGTAGTCCCAATAACAGAAGTAATTAATACATGACGTAATTCATGTAATAGTCATGTAAGCAATAATGGTAGTCCCAATAACAGAAGTAATCAATACATGACGTAATTCATGTAATAGTCCTGTAAGCAATAATGGTAGTCCCAGTAACAGAAGTTATTAATACATGACGTAATGCATGTAATAATCGTGTAAGCAATAATGGTAGTCCCAGTAACAGAAGTAATTAGTACATGACGTAATGCATGTAATAATCGTGTAAGCAATAATGGTAGTCCCAGTAACAGAAGTAATTAATACATGACGTAATTCATGTAATAGTCCTGTAAGCAATAATAGAAGAGCTATGATCAAACGCAGTAGAACCATTTCAAGTAACAACAGTATTGTAGTAAGTTTCATGTTTAGTGGAAGTAGTAAAAGTATTAGAAGAAGTAGAAATAGTACATATAATAGTATCAAAGTGTAGCAGTAGTATAACAAATATTAATAATAATATCACTTGGAGGAAAAATGAAAATAACAGTTGTAATAGTAATGGATTCGAATAGTAGTAGTACCAGCAGAACAAATAATATAATTAGCAGTAGTGAATTGGCAGAACATAACTATAGAACATGTAGATATAGCAGTATGACTAGAAGTACTAGTATATAGAGTTGGCCTTTGTGTCAAGTACTGATTCTTTATCCTTCGTATCCTTGCTTGGTACGTCTTCATAAACTTCACTACCAGTAGATGCCTGAAGGTTGAGTGGACAACTGGGAGAAGGTGAACTGATGAGACGTTGTTTATCGAGTTAGCTGTGAGTCCAGAACCGAACTGAATTGTGGGGACCACGTGCTAGACTACGCCGCCATATCAAGAGCTAAGTGCTATGTCCCATGCTCTTGAACTCAATAATCATATCAGAATCTGTGAAGGATCAATTAACTTTAACGCACTCAATAGCTAGCTTAGGAGACTAACTGTTGTCAACTTTGATTAATCTTTGTTATTGTTTTAAACTTATTAAATTCTTTTATTATTGTTGAGACAATTATTTGTAGTTAAATTTTTATGCATATAGACCAAAGTCAGGTTTGGGTGGGGGCGAATGAGCTGAGTGAAGGATTGAATGCATAATTATTTATAATTGTTTTAACGTTCCCAAACCGTGCTTTGTACGCAAGTTTATCTGTCTGTGAATTTGTCTGTCTTGAACTACTAGAAGCAAATTTTATTTGAGGCTGAAGGATAAGCTTGAGCAACCAGTCTGTTCAGAATAACAGAGAGGATTTATTTGAATTAAATTCTAAATTTTCTGAAGCAGGGTCTTTAAATAAATACTGGACACGTAACAAGGTGAACTGATGAGACGTTGTTTATCGAGTTAGGTGTGAGTCCAGAACCGAACTGAATTGAGTATGCGGTATTCTAGTCATTATCTCGCGATAAACAAAGACACTTAGCTAAAACACACGTTTTGGGTATGCCGTATTCTAGTCATTATCTCGCGATAAACAAAGACACTTAGCTAAAACACACGTTTTGGGTATGCCGTATTCTAGTCATTATCTCGATAAACAAAGACACTTAGCTAAAACACACGTTTTGGGTATGCCGTATTCTAGTCATTATCTCGCGATAAACAAAGACACTTAGCTAAAACACACGTTTTGGGATTGCCGTATTCTAGTCATTATCTCGCGATAAACAAAGACACTTAGCTAAAACACACGTTTTGGGATTGCCGTATTCTAGTCATTATCTGGCGATAAAAAGACACTTAGCTAAAACACACGTTTTGGGATTGCCGTATTCTAGTTATTATCTGGCGATAAAAAGACACTTAGCTAAAACACACGTTTTGGGTATGCCGTATTCTAGTTATTATCTCGCGATAAACAAAGACACTTAGCTAAAACACGTTTTGGGTATGCCGTATTCTAGTCATTATCTCGCGATAAACAAAGACACTTAGCTAAAACACGTTTTGGGTATGCCGTATTCTAGTTATTATCTGGCGATAAAAAGACACTTAGCTAAAACACACGTTTTGGGTATGCCGTATTCTAGTTATTATCTGGCGATAAACAAAGACACTTAGCTAAAACACACGTTTTGGGTATGCCGTATTCTAGTTATTATCTGGCGATAAACAAAGACACTTAGCTAAAACACACGTTTTGGGTATGCCGTATTCTAGTTATTATCTGGCGATAAACAAAGACACTTAGCTAAAACACACGTTTTGGGATTGCCGTATTCTAGTTATTATCTGGCGATAAAAAGACACTTAGCTAAAACACACGTTTTGGGTATGCCGTATTCTAGTTATTATCTGGCGATAAAAAGACACTTAGCTAAAACACACGTTTTGGGTATGCCGTATTCTAGTTATTATCTGGCGATAAAAAGACACTTAGCTAAAACACACGTTTTGGGTATGCCGTATTCTAGTTATTATCTGGCGATAAAAAGACACTTAGCTAAAACACACGTTTTGGGTATGCCGTATTCTAGTTATTATCTGGCGATAAAAAGACACTTAGCTAAAACACACGTTTTGGGATTGCCGTATTCTAGTCATTATCTCGCGATAAAAAGACGTACTATGAAGTAAGTTTAGTTTTAGTAACATATTCCGAAATTCGACATGTACGCCAGCGTAGTCACGGGGAAACATATAGTTATAGTATAATGTCATAAATCGGTCTTGTCTATAAGTAAGTTTTTGAAGTAGTCTTAATTTTACACATGAAACTCACTCCTTTCTCGACATCCCCCCCCCCCAACACACACACATAACACACACGAAGATAAACGGACGTGTGTATGGTGTACAAGCAACTGAATTACTACGAGTGTGTAATTAAGTTTTGCACAGACACTCCCATCTAGACATTTACTGATTCTGAACAAATAACAAGCATACTAGGTCTTACCTCGTGGTTAAAAATTAAAGTATCACCTGTCCCATTCCAACTAGCTCCAATACAATTTGCAAGAATGTATGATGAATTTGTCAAGTAATCACTCTTACAACAGGATGGTGGCACATTTGACTGAAAATCTGTTGGACCTCTGATACCGCAACAGTCCAGCTGAACAAAGAAAGAAACAAGCATGGGAGGGGCGACGTGAAAAGAAGAGGAAAGCGTTTTCTGCATGTTGTAACAATTAGATAAACAAAAAGAAGGAAAACTAGTCAATACAAACAATTAAAATTTCCTATGCACTTTATTGACTTAATAAGATAAAATGAACCATAAAAGGGTTCTATAAATTACTTTCTTCGGGGTTAATAACACAAAATTTAATAAATGTAGAACACAGTAGGGTTATTTTTTAAACAAATGTGACTGCAAATGAGACCCGTACACACATTTGAATCTTGACGTTGATAATAGAATTAATGTTGTGTTTGTTTTGCTTGCTTGATCCTGGCTTTACTACATGTTTCCTACTGTCAGATATATTTAGTATTTGTGTTATCAACAATTCGTTAACTTGATTTTGCTTTTATTTTCCACGTTTATATATGTGCACGATAAGAGCTTTATTCGTTCTCAGATTAAATAACTATGTTCTAAGGACGATCGTTTATCAGTTTCTGTTTTCTCTAATTGTTATCTTCCCACTGTTTAATGTCCACCCTGCAATGTCAATAATGGACTTTTCCCCTGCAATGTCAATAATGGACTTTTTCCCTGCAATGTCAATAATGGACTTTTTCCAAGCGTCATTAAATGTCGGAGTGCCTGTGGATGGAGTGTATCGGGAGACTACACTTTTCACTTATATGAACTTCACAGTGTAACGGGAGATAACTCATTGCACTTTATGAACTTCACCGTGTATGGAAAGAATAGTTTGCACTTTATGAACTTCACCGTGTATGGAAAGGATAGTTTGCACTTTATGAACTTCACCGTGTATGGAAAGAATAGTTTGCACTTTATGAACTTCACCGTGTATGGAAAGAATAGTTTGCACTTTATGAACTTCACCGTGTATGGAAAGAATAGTTTGCACTTATTTGAATTTCGCAGTAACTGGAGACGACATCCCACACATCTGCGCGTATGACGTTTGAAAGGTTTAAAAACAGTTCTCCTCTGTTATCAAATTGGGTCGGTTCTTCATGAATTAATTGCAGTTGTGTATTATTGATAAACATAATTATTCTGTGTGCGTAAATAGAGAAATATTATTAATATTATGTTGCATAAGTACCAGTAGAGGTAGAACCGCATACACTCGACAAGCTAACGAGCAGGACTGGAATAAACGATGACGTTGCGTAAAAGACAGATATTCTTTTCTATATAGAAATCTTTTTCGACTCAGATTTGGAAATTACTACAGGAATGTAGAACCACGAATCTGGAAAACCTGTCAAATATACCGAGGATTTTTCTCTAAGCATCCTTTTCGCATTTCTATATAGCACTTAATTAATCATGTATTTATCTCTGAAAAGAAAATGTCAGTTCCAATTACGATCTGTTAAATTATTCACTCACTCTTAAATATTCATGCACAAAATACATTGTCAGATTCCACCCACATACCCATTCGTTTAAGTTGGCTTTCGAGAAGGGTTTTAAAATTTGACTGAATCTTTTATCTTATTAAGCATTTTTAAGGCCTAGTAGAGGCTGGCTTTGCCAGACGTTCTGCCTTCTAGCCTCAAATTCTGCCACTGAAGTTCGGAGACCTGTACGGTGGTTGTTGCACTGAGACTTCTGTGTCGTCGAACAGGCGTGTAAAGTGTTTGAGAAGCACATCGACACACAATGCCACAGACCATATCCATGAGTTAAGTAACGAAAGATGTATTTACTGTAACGTTTCTAGGGTAATGTAAACTTTTCATGAACGTGAGTACAAAACTGATTAGTCATCAGAAACTAACAAAAGTAAGACGATTGATAGACCATACCTATCTGCGATGGTTAAACACGCGAAATTAATTAATTCTTTGCAATGTTTTATCATGAAATGTTATTGTTAAATGATCAGTTCATGTATTTTATTTCTATACACTGTGTTGTTTTGTATTTCCTTTTATTAGTATAATGTCTAATGTAACTTTGGTTGCAATAATTATGCATTGTTTTTTATGCGCAGCAATTACTAGGTGAGGGGAGTGACAAACCATAATTATTTCATTGTAACGACTAAATAAAAAGCCTTCATCATAAATAAATGATAAATTATTAGAGTCAATATTTTCTTTGGCGTGTATATGTAAATTAAGGCCCAAGTTTCAAACAGCAGAATTCACTACTTAAATGTAAACTACTCCAAGTATTATGTTTATTCTCGTTAATTGCAAGATATTTTACCTTTAAGCGTTTCAAGTAATGTCTGCAATACTTACAATAGTACTGTTTATCGTTAAATTCACGTGTAAGTGCAAATTCTCGAGAGTAATTTAAAGAACAATGTTTAGGGGTGACATTGCTCTAGTTATACAAGATTAGCAGTGATCTGAGGGAAAACAAACATTTTGACTGTCGATTTAAGAAATTGTCTAAATTGTGCTTATCCAATATAAGTAACCTCATATATTAATTATGTATATTTTGCATTTTGAGTGAAATATAATGGTGAAAGAGTACATCACAACACGTAGCAAAGACCCCGCAGTGTCCCTTGAAACAGGGCCAAGGTCAAAGTAAAACGAACAAATGGTTGCTTTTCTTGCGCAGTAACAAACATAATTTGTTTCTCTCAAAACAACTGCAAAGTTAATGGATTTAGGATGAAGGACAACCCCTCACAATGTGTTTCTGAATGAATGTGTGATCACTCCATTTCAAGGTAACGTGCGCTGAGAAAAGTTAGAAAGGTAGTCATTTGAGGCATTAGCAGGCCAAAGGGATGTTAACGTAATGAATTGAAATTTAAGCTAGCCTTAAAGATGAATTTTACTGTTGCTTTGGTTGTTGTTCTTGTCGTTGTTTTGGGGTTTTCTTTGGAGGGGGGGGTGTTTACTGTTATTTTGTTGTTTCTTTGATTGGTTGTTATGTTTTCTTTTTCTGGTTGCTATTTTCTGAGAGATTATGAAGAAGAGAGTTAAATAAACTGTTGAGCGAAAAAAGCTACTGTGGAATGTGCGAGTGAGTGTGTGCTTGAGTGCTTGTGAGTGCGCAAGTACTTGCATGGGTACGTCTGTGGTTCAGTGCATGTGACTGCACAGATTGTCATGTATATGTGTGATGTTAAGTGTGGTTAAAGTTACATTACTTAGCATTGCCTGAAACAATGGAAAATCTACAGACAAGATCGGCAAACGTACCGACAGTTGAAAGATATTGATGGAAGCCGAGAAGTCGTCGTGAGAACTTCTGTTATAGCGATCTGTGATTTTCTCACCAACGGACTTTTGAATCGCATCATGGATCTGTCACGAAAACATTTTGCAATTCATCTTTCTCAAGTCATTAATAAATATTTATTTGTTTAGATGGATAGATAGATAGATAGATAGATAGATAGATAGATAGATAGATAGATAGATAGATAGATAGATAGATAGATAGATAGATAGATAAATGGATGGATGGATGGATAGGTAGGTAGATAGATAGATAGGTAGATAGATAGATAGATAGATAGATAGATAGATAGATAGATAGATAGATAGATAGATAGATAGATAGATAGATAGATAGATAGATAGATAGATAGATAGATAGATAGATAGATAGATAGATAGATAGATAGATAGATAGATAGATAGATAGATAGGATTACGTGACTTGATATATTAAACAATTTATGCTTGAATTTAGTAATATTTTATTCCAAACCTACAACGAATGAACAACTTTATGCTAATATTGTATTCTTCAAAGTTTGAAAAGTATCTGTATGCAAATAGTGTTTGCTACCTGGACAGATTTTATGACTGATAAATAAATAATTAATTTACTCTGACATTCTTTCACACGACAGATAGGAATTTTTAGATTTTTGCTTCATTTATAAGTTGAATCCTTGGGATCTATAATATTAATCTTTATCAGATTGTTGCTTTCTAGAGTAAGAACCAATGCCATATGAAATCATGTTCTTTCACTTTATCATATTTTGTATTTATTCATAAGTGATGTATGATTTTTATTTTCTACCATTTATCATCTTGAGCCATTTATGAAAAGCAAAATGATGTGGCAGAGCAGATTTGCCTGTCCCTATTTTTAAACTTAATTATTATATAGTGTGTTAAATGTCAACGTGATATGACCTTCAGCTGTGAATGATGATATTTTATAAGTACCAGAGTTAAAATAACAAATAAGAACTTGCTGATGTCATCCAAACTAGTTCCAGTCAGATGAGTAGTCTTTCTGACTAATAGTTTCATACATGCTCATAATAATTTCATCAAATGGGGATAGATCGAAAGTTACTTTGTGGAGAAATATTCCACTCTAAAAACTCTCTTTATCACAGTCCAGTCACAAAAGGCGATCATTAGTTTATGGTAACCTAACTAACTGATAAAGAAAGATTAGAAATATTTTGTACATGTTTGCTATTGATCTATGGTTTGAATTGGAGAACGCTTTAAGTGAACCATTATTTCTATGCTCACTAGTTTGATTATGTTGTACATTATACTTGTGAATTTTGATCGGTGCTATATTTCTTATACTATGTGTGTTGGACTGACGAATATTGTTGCAGGATTTGTAAGTTGATGCCTGAAATTTAGCGCTGCCCTATGTTTGAATTTTACAAAATGGAGCAGGCCTATTTCCTTTTCCTTTTGTATTCTTGTGGTGGATTTGAGAAGTATCCATCCTAGTAGGTGGGAATTGTGTTGATTCACTGCACCCTGTTTGTGTGTATTGGCAAATGTGTCTGACTCCACAGTTTAAACTTCTAGTAAAGGAAGTTGCTGGAAGTTTACTATTGTGATGTTCTGCTCGAGGAGCTAATACGGGGAGTGTGTGCCTAGATTGGTCTCGATAGATCTACAGTGTAAGAACATTCTACAGAGTGCTTAGAGGAGCAGTGAAAGACTGACTATCCTATTGTGAATAATAAACTTGTGACATTGTTATGAACGTGCCGAGGTCTGTTGGGCTTACATGATTGGAATGGTTATGTACATTGACTATAATTACCTCTCTAAAACTCAATTCTCATTTCTATGATGAAACTATATATATATATATATATATGATGAACTTGATTATATATGATTTGACTGTTAATGTCTATGCTAGGATAAACTGTCTAATGTTTAATCAAATATTGTCACGAGGTGATGTAAATGTCAATACTCTTTTCATTATATGCTTATGTTGTATGTTTGATTGATGATTTAATAAATTTATTGTAAAATTTATAGACATTCTTGCACATATATTAAAAACTTACATTGGAGTAATAGTGGGTGGATGTGGGCTCGTTAAATATAAATGAAAGATGGATTTTTATCACTCCTTTCGTAAGAAGTTTCCACCTGCAGAAACATTATGCGATACCAAAATGTCTATCTTGTTATTGTGTAAAGAGTAAAGTTTTCTGACACCCTTATAATCTGCAAAGTGAGAGACATATTTGGTCTTGTGTGAGAATTATTAATAAATATAAATTAGGATTATCGATCACTTGTAATTAGTAATGTATCATTAATAAATAAATAATAATTATAACCAGTAACGGGTGCACGTCATAGATCGTAAGATCTCGCCTTTCAACTTGCTAACGTGTTTAAATAACTGCTGGTAATGTAACACTAGATTATTCAACTTACAGGCGACTCTTCTGTTTGCTAGCGTGTGCAAATAGCATGCTGGTAATGTAAAACAGAACACTGGATAATTCAACTTACAGGCGACTCTTCTGTTTGCTAGTGTGTGCAAATAGCATGCTGGTAATGTAAAACAGAACACTGGATAATTCAACTTACGGGCGACTTTTCTGCAAGGAACATTCCGCCAACAATTCCTTGGACGAGTACCATCACGCACATCAAAATGACGTACTGAAATAAAGAGAGGAAAATAGAAACACCGCTTTACTCAGTTATAATAAAGAGACGAAAATAGAAAAACCGCTTTACTCAATTATAATAAAGAGACGAAAATAGAAAAACCGCTTTACATAGTTATAATAAAGAGACGAAAATAGAAAAACCGCTTTACATAGTTATAATAAAGAGACGAAAATAGAAAAACCGCTTTACATAGTCATTTATATTAAAGAGAATGAGACATGTTTCGTACTGAAGTAATATTATATTACATCACGTCTCTTTTCTATCTATCTGTCTGTCTATCTAACTACCTGTCTAACTATCTATCTGTCTATCTATCTATCTTTTTATCTAAGTATCTATCTATCTGTCTATTTCAGTATGTATCTATCTGTCTATCTATCTATCTATCATTCTATTTGCATATGTCTGTCTATGTTTGCAAGCCTGTCCCTCCATGCGTCCATCTATCTAAGTATTTGTGTGTCTGTTGCTATTCACACATTTTAATCAAGAGAAGATCTAAAAAATAAACATTATCATGACAACTCTTGGCAATGAACGGTGTGTTGGTATACACAAATATACCATGGTAAAATAAATACACGCAATTTGATTGCATTGTTTGTAAATAATCAATTTTCATTCAATTGAAAGCACACATAACTTTACTTAATTACTGACGATAATTCACATAGTAAAAGTAAAATGCCACCATTTTTCCACGGACTCTTAAAGCTGTATTAATGTTCACGCATACGGACTTTGTGAAATGTGCATGACGCACGTGAAGCACGACCCAAGTACGTCACGACCACTAACCAGTATGAGAACAATGCGACACGTGCAGCAGGCTCCGCAGAAGGCCAGGAAGGAGATGCAGAAGAGGACGAGGCCAAACACCATCAAGAACAGGCCGATCTCGTCGATGAACGGCAGTTCTTTGATGTCTGTAAGATCTGGGAGGTTGAATTCCGGCTTACGGACATCCACTACTGGTGAACTGTCTAGCAGAAGGTTAAAGAGAGGCTGTAGAATGATTCCAGAGCCATACTTTAAAAGTACCCCAACGATAACGAGTCCCAGTGACACAATCTGTAAATATACAATAATCAATTTTATTCATAAATTAAGAAAATAAAATGTTAAAGGTGCTATGACAGAAGGATCATGACGACAAGAAATCGATTCATACTTTTACTTCAGCATGCATATCGATTAGGAAGAATTCATTATTACTCAGCATAATTTATCATCATCAATCATCAACATCACCATCAACATACTAAAAATTAGCATTTATCTGCATCATCCATTTTTGTAAAGACATCAGTACAAATATGCATCATCATCATCATCATCATCACCATCATCATCTCCTTCTTCCTCTTCTTCTTCATTATAATCTTCATCAATATGTCAAGTATATTTAATATACAGTTTATAATATTACCTATCAACATACTCGTCAAATAAAGAAATTTCAGTTTGACACCCCTTCTTTATCACTTGCCGTTAGTGTGGAATATCAACATCATCAATGTCATCACCAACATCATCAACATCAACTTCATCATTAGCATATTACGTTATCAGTATCTGGAAAGAAATATCCAGTTGAATGTTATCGACACTGTTATCGTCACAGGTATCACCATTAATAGCATCATTCGTCATATTGTATAAGACCAAATCACATTTCCCATTACCCTTAATCAAATGTCATTATTACTATTTACCGTCATCAAACGATGACGATAATTATTGTCATCAGGTCCATGTCGTTAGGTCCATGATATCAAAAAAGGGAAATTGATAAACTCATTTGGACAAGCTCTTTATTAATTCATTCGATATTGTTTCAGTGGTATAGTGTACAATGATGCATTAGTGCTTTATCAAATAAATAAACTCTACTATTTACAAGTCTGTTTCTAATAAAAAGCGTCCATTTGCATCTTTAGACCGGCAACACACTTTCCTTTCACAATATGGTTGCTTGTGTTGGTATTATGCATGTATGTGTATATAAGTATGGTTGCTTGTGTTGGTATTATGCATGTATGTGTATATAAGTATGGTTGCTTGTGTTGGTATTATGCATGTATGTGTATATAAGTATGGTTGCTTGTGTTGGTATTATGCATGTATGTGTATATGAGTATGGTTGCGTTTGTTGGCATTATGCATGTTTGTGTATATGAGTATGTGTGTGTGTATGAGTATGTATATATGAGTGTGTGTATGTGTTTATGAGTATGTGTATGTGTGAATTTGGGTACGTAGCACCTGCGTATGTATATATACGAATATGTGCACGCTCGCTGCGTGTGTGCGTGAGTGCATGCTGCATTGAGTCATTGGAAGGTTAGATGCTTATTAAGGTTAGATACGGTCAATAAGCCAAACTCGTGTCAGCTTGGAATCTTACTGTAGAAAGAATAGTTCACAAGCATTTCACTGAAAGCACTTCAAAACCCTGCTCGGTTTGACCTGCTGAAGTGTAGAGCTTTTTTCGAACTACAAATTCCCCTTTCAGGTAACTTACTTTGCTTTAGAATGGTTAGTCGTCTTACCAGAATAACAAAACATTTACATTTAGTGTTTTGTATGGCAAGTGTTATCTCATTGTAGATACTATATTGTTGAATGTTTAATGTTTCACTGACACATATAATTTATCAGTTAAGATAAATGTCTTGAAAGTGGACTTATGACAGAAAGCTAACATATGGATCTTATCTATCTGTACAGGTGACATATTTAAAAGATCCATTATGTTAGCGTTCTGTCATAAGTTGTTTTCTCTACTTTCACTTCAAAAAAAAATCATAACTACGGTGAGTACAGATTTCTCTACTTTCACCTCACAAACAATCATACCTATGTGAGTACAGTTTTCTCTACTTTTACCTCACAAACAATCATACCTATGTGAGTACAGATTTCTCTACTTTCACCTCACAAACAATCATACCTATGTGAATACAGTTTTCTCTACTTTCTCTTTTAAAAAAAATCATGCCTATGTATGATTAAGTTAGTTTTAAAATTAGTTTTCAGTACTTTCATTTAAACAAAAATCATACCTATGTATGATTAAGTTAGTTTTAAAATTAGTTTTCAGTACTTTCATTTAAACAAAAATCATACCTATGTGAATACAGATTTTTCTTTTGTAGTAAAAGACAGTGGGGAAAAATCTTAAACTGCAGCCTTAAGAATGAGAAGACGTTACCTGCTACAAATGGAACTAAAAGAAATGTTACATATTGTACTTTTAAAGCAATGTTCATTACGGAAATAGCAAACAAACAAACAAACAAGAAAAATGTAATAAAAACCCAGAACACAAACAAGTAAATAAAATTACGTATTTTCCTCAACTGCTAGACGATTCCTTCGAGATGATATTTCTTTCTGACAGACAATTATGTTGTACTGATTTTATTGGAGATTATAACATATTTTTGAAATAAGGGGAGAGAATTGTAACTTTAATTGCTTGTTTGCTAATATACTTGTGATAGCGAAGAGCGCGGAGGTCAAGCTTGACTGTCCTCTTTTGATTGTCGTTTCAAATGATGTTTACAACTCCAGATTTCTGAAGATATAAATTTACTTCCGCACCACCAACCAACATGTTCTTGCACGCGCATGTGTGTGTGTGTGTTTGTGTGTGTTATGTATTTGTGTGTGTAGGTATGTGGGTGTGCGTGTGTGTTATGTATAATATGAAATTAACCAGAAGTGTTAACATAGTTGAGTGTATAACTGTGTGTATAATTGTATGTATATATTTTGTATGAGTTTCAATTTATGTCTGTACATGTACATTTGGATAGATAGATAGATAGATAGATAGATAGATAGATAGATCGATAGATAGATAGATAGATAGATAGATAGATAGTGGATGGATGGATGGATGGATGGATGGATGGATGGATGGATGGATGGATGGAGAAACAAAACCTTGTTCACCAGCAAATTTGAGTGAGCTGGGTTTGAGACCTTGCCATTACGCACTCTCTTTCTTCTACCAGTCATGTACTGATAGTGTCAGTTACGTTAAACTACAGGTCAAAAGCATAAATGATCATAAATAATAAAATACGGTTGAATTATTGATTCAGTCAACGTTGTGTTTTGTAAAAACGTATTTAGGTTGCTAATTTTCAACACGAATAGTGAATGGGCTGAACATATTATCATAAGCGACTGGACGCTCATTAAAATGTATTATATGGCTTTATTTGCCTATAGACTTCTTGGGCAAATTCCGTGAAACCAGCAAACCATGCAATCTGTTGTGACAAGGTCTTTTATTGCTCTTGTCCAGTTTGGATGGTCAAGTATCAACTCCGCATCAGTCCACATCTGTTCGTTGAGACAGACACTTTGAAAATGCCTCCAGCTTTAGTCAGTGATTATGTTTACCTTAGAGAGACCGCTATCAATATCATGTATCCCATTCTCTTAAAGCTTGATACCCGTAATTTAAAGTTGTCACAATAGTTGATATACTCAGAAATGCCCGAGTCAAAAAAATAATAACTAAACTTTTAATAGATTTTGTCAATTGAAAAAGAAGTAAGACTTGATTTATTAGTTCTGTATAATTATGTATAAATCCATTGAGAAATCTATCATCAAGGCTAATTCACTGACATAATATGTTTGCATTAAATGCTGCCTTTGTATGTTTTGATGATCTGTGTAGGCATGCGTGAGTGCATGCGTATAAGTGTGTGTGTGTATTGTGGGAGGGCTGAAAAGGAAAGAGAGCAGAATAAAAGGGAAAACGGAAAGAATAACTTAAAGACGTTTATATTCTGTACACATACAAATAAATCCCAACATAGTACAACGACGACAACGACAGCGACCACATAGCTTACCAAAATGGCCAGATTCAGAACAATCAGAATCATACGCCCAGCACAAGAACAAAGACCCATCGTGCTTGACCGTTTCTTGATTCAGATGACCAGCTTTGTTCTAAATCCACCTTCACCTTAGGCGCACTTTGTACGTTTCACTTACTAATCCACCAACTGCCTGTCATTCAGCGCGTGAGTAATTCGTAATCCAGAATCGTTAGTGTTGTCCTTTTCTTTTTACAACCAAACACGAGTACAACTCAGGTGACGTATATGGTTCAAAAAACCGTAGATGGGCAGGTAAGGCCAGGAATAGTCTCTTACTTTATGAAGTAAAACGGGTTTGTCTGCTTTCGTATTTTAAACCTGTTTCTAACTGCCCTTTAGTTAAACTGTGGTTTTATCTTCCTAGGAGGCAACTCTTCGTTATGAGCAATAATGCTATCGGCATGGTTTGTGTATTTCTGGATCACTATGGCGATTCGGCTTATCGCATCAGTCTTTTGCGTTTCCCTGAATGTTACTTTTAACGTGTGCCGTCTTCTCGGCTTTCGTGATAATATTACTTTTAACTGGTTCTCGGTCACAGAACCTAGAAAACTGGTTCTAGGTCACAGATGAAGACAAATTAGGGGAAGAGTGATTGACATAAATGTGATTGAAATAAATCATCTTTTTGCGAAAGCAACCAGTGGTGTTCTTTGAGCCGTTTATTTCCTTTGAAGCTTTACATTAACCTTCTAAACGATACTATCTCATGAATAACTGCTGCTATGCCGCGATTTAGGAAATAGCCAAATTTAAATCATCTAGGTCAATCGAAATCCTAACGGTTATTTAAGAGATAAATTGAAGAAAGAATGCATTGAATATGAATGTATAATGTTTTAGCCAATATTATGTATAATGTATAGCCAGTATAAAGTTAAAGCCAATATAACAAGATGTATAACCTTGACGTAGAAAAGGCGAAGGCAAGCTTATGATGCTTTGTGAATATTAGTGGTAATTAGTTAAAGAGTGATGGTTAGGAAATGTATATTGAAAAAGAGTGATGTTTAGTAAGTATATAATGAGATAAAAAGT
This sequence comes from Sinotaia quadrata, assembly GCA_028829895.1. NCBI lineage: Eukaryota > Metazoa > Mollusca > Gastropoda > Architaenioglossa > Viviparidae > Sinotaia > Sinotaia quadrata. Next base: position 112,592,717 of record CM054179.1, read on the forward strand.
GATGTTTAGTAAATGTTTACTGAGATAGAAAATGATGTTTAGTAAATGTATAATGAGATAAAAGAATGATAGACAGTAAGTGTATAATGAGATAAAGAATGATAAATAGTAAATGTATAAAGATATAAAGAATGATAGACACTAAGTGTATAATGAGATAAAGAATAATAGGCAGTAAGTGTATGATGAGATAAAGAGTGATAGACAGTAAGTGTATAATGAGATAAAGAGTGATGTTTAGTAAGTGTATATTTATAATTAGACAGGAATGGTGGATAGTGGATGTACATTTACAATGAAATAGAGAATGGTGATTTCATGAAGAATAAAGTAAAAGCTCGCACGCAAAAGTCATATGAAGGGTACAATAAACTGCAATTTTACGCTTCCACAGAAAACAACATGAATATTGAGTACTCCGGTGGTTGTCACGTGATGACGTCAGTTCTAGAGGGCAGACGCGTACATGTAAACCTCAAATCGCTCACTGCAGCTGGTACAATTTTTATTTAAAACTTTCGAAATATAAATTAAGTCATTGCAGACGTCATGTATATTTTTTACAAAGCGTTTACGTCAAAACAGCATTCTATAAATTATCTTGCTGATAACTGGCAACGCGAAAGTACCCGCCCTATACGTTACAGATAACTCCATTAGTCTGTCCACTTCCTTGTATTCTCTATTTGTCTGTCCACTTCCTTGTATTCTCTATTTGTCTGTCCACTTCCTTGTATTCTCTATTAGTCTGTCCACCTCCTTGCTTTCTCTTTTGTCTGTCCACTTCCTTGTATTCTCTATTTGTCTGTCCACTTCCTTGCTTTCTCTATTTGTCTGTCCACCTCCTTGCTTTCTTATGATTATTTACTTTTAACTGAGTCAGAGTCCGAAAATAAATTTGCGAAATATGTTTACTACTTTATGTAGCACTTAACTAAAATACTTCGTATTGTATTTTTCAACTTTGATTTCGCATCTTATTATTGCTACTGATTTGATTAGGGGGGGGGGGGGGAGCTTTTTTTTTTTGCTTTGTTTGTTTGTTTTGGGGGGTTAAAGAATATTTTCTCCTCGTTTAATTTCTAGTTTCTTAAAACGCCATTTATTTGCACAATGATGTTTTAATATAAATTTTTATTTAATTGTTTAGCAGTTATGGAAGATTGTTCGTGTGGGGGATTTCTTTTGAAAGACGTCCTTAGTGTTTAAGGCTTGTCAGTTAATTAATTAATTAATTTCTTGTGTGTAAGGACATAATAAAGCTTATCAGTTAATTAATTAATTTCTCGTGTTTAAAAACATAATAAAACTTTCACTACATGTAATTATGTTTCACTGGTAAATTGCTCTCGCGTACAGAGAGATAACAATGAATGATTAGATATAATTGTTTATTGCGGGTGTATTCTCTCATATGCAGAGATATAATAATGTATAATGTGTATTTCATTAGAGATATAATAATGTATAATGTGTATTTCATTAGAGATATAATAATGTATAATATGTATTTCATTAGAGATATAATAATGTATAATGTGTATTTCATTAGAGATATAATAATGTATAATGTGTATTTCATTATTTCTTCCTGCTGTTAGACTGTTTTCATTAACATAAATTCATTAATAGTAGAGTTAAAAGGAGCAAAATATTGATGAGAAACATTAGCTTACTAAGACGTGAACCACCCTTATGGACCTTCTGTCTCTTAAGAACATCTGTCTTTTAAAACGGGATCACATCTGTCTTTAAGAACGAGATCACAACCGTCTTTAAGAACGAGATCACATCTGTCTTTAAGAACGAGATCACATCTGTCTTTAAGAACGAGAACACATCTGTCTTTAAGAACGAGATCACATCTGTCTTTAAGAACGAGATCACATCTGTCTTTAAGAACGAGATCACATCTGTCTTTAAGAACGAGAACACATCTGTCTTTAAGAACGAGATCACATCTGTCTTTAAGAACGAGATCACATCTGTCTTTAAGAACGAGAACACATCTGTCTATAAGAACGAGATCACATTGTCTTGAAGAACGATGTCACATCTGTCTATAAGAGCATGGTCACATCTATCTATGAGAATGAGAAACATCTGTCTTTAAGAACGAGGTCACATCTGTCTTTTAAGAACGAGATCATATCTATCTTTAGGAACAAGATCACATCTGTCTATTAGAACGGGGTTACATATGTCTTTAAGAACGGGGTCACTATTATCTTTAAGAATTGGGTGAAATCGATTCTTTAAGAATTGGGTGAAATCTATTCTTTATGAACAGGATCGCATCTGCTCTTTTGAACGGGGTTATGTTTGTATTTGAAGAAAGATGCCACGTGTGTTGCAGTGACTTCAGTGAAAAATCTATGCGTTACAAATACCAGTTGAATGCGGTTAACATAGTGCGCGCACGCATTATCATAAAATATATCGTTGTGTAAAGTGCAGATACAGTGTAGCCAACCCAGTATATTGTTGTGTAAAGTGCAGATACAATTTAGCCAACCCAGTATATTGTTGTGTAAAGTGCAGATACAGTGTAGCCAACCCAGTATATTGTTGTGTAAAGTGCAGATACAATTTAGCCAACCCAGTATATTGTTGTGTAAAGTGCAGATACAGTGTAGCCAACCCAGTATATTGTTGTGTAAAGTGCAGATACAGTGTAGCCAACCCAGTATATTGTTGTGTAAAGTGCAGATACAGTTTTGCCAACCTAGTATATTGTTGTGTAAAGTGCAGAAACAGTTTTGCCAACACAGTATATTGTTGTGTAAAGTGCAGATACAGTTTTGCCAACACAGTATATTGTTGTGTAAAGTGCAGATACAGTTTTGCCAATACAGTATATTGTTGTGTAAAGTGCAGATACAGTTTTGCCAACACAGTATATTGTTGTGTAAAGTGCAGATACAGTTTTGCCAACCCAGTATATTTTTCTTCAAACCATGTCAAGTCTACAAAAGGGTGTTCGTATTTGGAGTCATTTATAGGTAGCCTACATAAATATGGCTTTCGAGCGAAAGTCATTTTGAACTAAAAGGCAGAATACCACATTTGAAAGCTTCGCTTTGAATGTTGATTTGTTTTGTGAAAGTTGATCAAATGCAAATCACGTCATTCCCACGTCATTGAGTCTAGACAAATCGCCGACATACGTAACTCCATGACATGGCCTCGTACGACATTAAGCTCTTATGGACACCTCCTACAGCAAATGGTAAATGCGATGCCATATTTACTGTTTAAGTATTTTTGTATGAGCGCAAGTATTGTGCACCTCTTTGGAGTTTGTTGTTATAGTGTTTGAGTGGTTCATGTGTGAGCATATGACATGATCCATAAGCATCAATGAGCTCGACATGATGTGAACGCTAAGCATCAATGAGCTCGACATGATGTGAACGCTAAGCATTAATGAGTTCGATATGATGTGAACGCTAAGCATTTATGAGCTCGACTAATTGGACTGCAGTCACACACCACGTGATCGCTAAGCATTAATGATCTGGACCAATCAGAATGCAGCCAACATTAACGTGAACGCTAAACATTAATGATCTGGACCAATCAAACTGCAGTCGTCATATCACATGATCGCTAAGTATTAAATTAGCTCGACCATTCGGACTGCAGTCACCAACATTTAAATGCTACTGTCGCAGTGAAAAGCATTCGATATGACTGAAGGCCAGAGAAAGTACCTCAACTAAAGTCGTGTTACTCATCCATGAACTGCGCCCATTTCGAAAGGACTTGACCCTTCATCTCTATCGCAACATGGTAGCTGATCACACTAGATATGTGGCATCTGATCATAACGCACCAATATTTTTGGCATGGTAGCTGATCACAGTAGGTGTAGTCTATGTATTTCCACCACGTTTCTCTTCCCCCACCCACCCAGGTTTACAGTAAACACAGTCATGTGAACACTTTTATCTAGCGGAGACAGACGTGCCCGTGAGCAATAGTTACCTGCCCAGTTGCCAGGCGTCATTAAACATTTGTAGCTGATATCGTCAGCGACCAAAATTTGCCAGTAGAATATCGATGGACAAAATAAAGCTGTCGAGTTATCTGAAACCTGGACCTTTCCATAACTTTCTATTTCAACGCCATGCATGCGCACTGTAGACTGCATGCAGCAGGAATTACTTTGTTGTACAGGCACCAGGAAGTGAAAATATCAGTGCAATGTCACACACACACACACACACACACACACACACACACACACACACACACACACACACACACACACACACACACACACACGCACACACGCACTCACTGGTAACATTTACCTTTGTCAGTCTTCAAGCAATAAAGTATTTAATACTTTCAAAGCAAAACCAAAGTTATTGTGGGATAGTTCATGGTTACTGTTTCTGTATGCATTCATAAAATTATCAGCAATTGTATAATCACTACTTTATATGTATTCTGGTACTCACGATAAACTTATCGAACGCTTAACAGTGATTGGAGCAATGTCTAAGAATTAATTTATAAAGTATCTCGCAAATTTGTAAGATTAGATTTAAGGCTGACTAGAAGTGGTGAGATATTTCAACCAGCAGTTTCACATCATTATTGTTTAACCGTTTGTTTTTTAATCGGAATATAGCGGGTAGGTGGGGTGTCATAATATGTCCAAAACGCTAATAGTTTTAGTGAGACTTTCTTTCCCTTCATAGTGGTGTTCACAAAAATTAGTGGAACATTACTTGCAGTAAACAGTCCCGGCACTCCGGGGGAGCGGTCAGTCAATGACACGATTGTTGTCATGCTGTTTCTAGTTTTCATTTGTGGAAATACTTGTCCTGGCGATGAATTGTAATGGTCCTCAATTTACTGAACTTTTAATGGTTTTCTGGTAATGGTTTTCTCTTGTGAAAGGCTCACATCCTCTTTTTTCCCTCTATGTCCTCTATGTCACTAACGAGGCATATTTAAATCTACTGTGCTGCATTAGAGGGGGAAAAAAGGGAAATGAATAAGAAAAATTAATAATATAAAAACTTAGAAAAAGAAATATAAAGACCCGTTACTCTTCTTACAATGATGATTAAATCTGTGTGAGTGTATTTTTCACTTTCAAACGAGGTAAAGAATTATTTTGGTTTTATATAAATACATGTAGACATTTAAAAAATATTTTAGGTTGATCTAATACGTAACCCACAATTTTACCTGATGTAAACATATGCGATCACTACTAACTAATGTTACTTTCTGAATGTAACATTGAGGTGTCTCTTATATTACTTGTTTAACTAAGTTCAGAAGACAATTGTTGTAATTTATTTATCTGTCTGGGGCAGTTAGGATATGTAGTTATTTACCTGTGTTTCTATCTATTAGCAAAGCACCATCTGAATAATTTACTTATAAGTAAATCGTAATTCACTTACTCTAATCAGTCTAATGTGTATGTTTAGTACTTGTATTGCGTGCAACAACTTTACAAGTATATAAGATTTGATCTATATACTATTGCATACAAAAGCTTTACAAATATTTAAGATTTGTTCTATGTACTGTTACATGCAACAACTTTAGAAACTATTTAAGATTTGTTCAATGTACTATTGCATGCAACAGCTTTACAAATATTTAAGATTTGTTCTATGTACTATTCATTCAACAACTTTACAACTATTTAAGATTTGTTCTGTGTACTATGGCATGCTAATTTACAAGTATTTAAGATTTGCTCTAAGGTGACGTCACTCGTCCCTTAAGAACGAGATATGTACCATGAATGTGTGGTCTGAATGACTAAGTGCATGCTACACTGAAAGCTCAAGGACAAAAAGAACAAAACACTTAAATAGGGCTATATTTGGTTAACACCAGATGTTATTTTTCCCTTAAACCTGAATGTATTTTTTAGCCTAGCAAATCTTTCAAATCAAAGCTTGTGATACATTGCGTAGGAATGGTCTAGTTTCTATGGTTATAATAGAAACATATCTCAGCTTGTATATTCTGAGTACAACACATCCTTGAATATTAATAAGATCGAACCTGTGCTAAAGCATTCGACTCATTCTGTACCACCTGACCATCGTCTATCGTCCATCAACAGTTCTGCCTCTTGAAGACGTCTTCTTGACTTACAACTGTCTACACACAATGTGAAGAGGTAGGATTAATCTCTGCAGTCATGCTGACGTCTAGACTCGGATTACGTAACTGCTGTCTGCGTTGTATATACTTAGAAGGACACCAAAACTGTTAATAATACGTTTATTGAATTACGTAGGCTCAGTCTGCTACGTCAGTCTTATTCACTGTATAATTAAAGTCCTTACCAGAGCAAGTGGTCTTTGTCCGCCTTCTAGTTACTAATTATAGTCACTAGTTCATTCACCACTCACACTTTCCACAGCCTAACCCTGACAAAGTGTAACTGTGTCAAGCTGACAACATGTCCGCACCTTGGTTCGTTCCTGCTTGCAAAAGGGGTGACTGCCGCCCACGACACCAACATTCATTGTGACACTCACAACACCAATACGCCACAGCTGCCCTTGTATTGATTGGGCATATATGACGCAACTCTACACTTGGTTTCAACAACGCCAAGCCTAAAAAAGAAAACACCTAAGATAAAGCAGAACCAATCGATCAACGCGTGCAAATAAATTAAAACTCGTTTGTAGTTTCAGATATCTTTAACATCTGGCCTGCAAGGAAACCCTAGAATTCATATTTAATATCGATTGCCAAAGCGAAGCTTAGATCCCGGATAGCTAAATATATGGCCATAACCTATACCTTATCGTTGTGTTAAGGACACAAAGCAATTGGAAGGGAAAAACCAAATCGCGTAATCCCTTATATAAATATTGTCGTCATTGCTACTATCTCTGTGTCACCGTTAGATAGATATATATTTATAATCACTTGCCTTTACGTTGAGCTGGAATGGACTTAGAAATATTTCATGCATTTTTGCTACTGATTTGTTATACTTGCATTTTACGTAGAGGTGTATTATTTGAGTAAACTATTGTTACTACTATTGTTTGAACTTTGATGCTTATATGTACTATACTAACACTTGACATAGTTGTAACGAAACTACTCATAAAACAATAATGCTGTATTTATTATGCTGTATGTATGTATCGGGTTAATAAATACTGTTGCAGGATACTGTAAGTTGATACTTAAATGCATGAAAGATGGAGTTATAAAGCTATAAACTGGAAAATTAGCATTTGTTTGCAGGGACAAGCAGATTTTATTTATGTTACTTTAATCTCCTGGTTTACTGATTGTGAACTGGTACAACCGACCTTGGTAGAGGTGAAGAACACTGTGTAAGTGTGGAGAATACATTACACCCCATTGATGTATGTTGGCAAGAATGAGGGGAGCAATTACTTTGTATAAGGAAGTACTAGAATTGCTGTAATTGTTATTCTGCTTGAGGGAGCTGTTACAGGAGAAGAAAGCGGCTAGGTTGGTTTCGACAGAATAACAGCACGACAGTGTTTTTGACGTGTGCAGAAGAGACACGTGTTGACAATAAATTTGTTTCAGTTTTGCAAAAGCACATGACAGACTAGCGAGACAGTGCTTATTTCAGGTTACATAAAGACTATTATCGCTTATCTCTAATAACTCCATTTCTGTTCTGAAAAGAACTATCCTGTGATTTATATTGACACTATTGTTGAATTGTATTTTAGGATATAAGACTGAAATATAGAAATTATTTGAACGTGGTTTTGTGGAAATATTGATGTCAAGTAATCTTTTCACTGTATTTGTCATATGTATATTTGATTGTTCATTTATAAAATATATTGTTAAATTTACTGACCTTCTTACACATATTTATAATCTTATGTTGGAGAAGAAAGTGGGTGGATATAAATATAGATTAAGGATGGATTTATCTTCTCCTTTAGTAAGAAGTTTTCCACATACGGAAATATTTTGTGACAGCAAATGTTTGTCTTTGATGTGGGAAAACGTTTACACCGCCTGCATGTCCGCCACGTGACAGAGATGAGTGGTGTCTTCTTGAGAATTATTAATAACATAGATTAAGATTAACATCCACTTTTAATTAGTTGTGGGCGATTAATTAATAATAATCATAACTATTAACTAGTTGGTGTTGGTGTCACAGTGTCTATATTTATGAACTTCATTCGTGCCGAAGAGTCACTAGTAAAATATTAAATGGCGCAAGCAAATGCTAGGTGAGACAGGAATGCGCCGTGACGTCACGTATTCTTGAGCAGATTTCTGCCAGGAGATAACGTCATGTTGGCAGGTTTGCCGCCCATACTTGTGCACATGCGCGAGTCTATCTGTATTGCAAATGAAATGATAATAAGTTACCTGACATTCTCACGCAGGTCAACTGTCGTTTCCATCCTGGTTAAGATTAGAGCTGCAATCAAGAAATCGTTGAATTCATTTTGCTCAGCAATTTGTATTGAAAATTGAGAGGCAGAAAGAGAAGTCGGGGGGGGTGTGTGTAAGGAAGCAGGTGGGGAGAGGGACAGTAAGAATTATTTTACATATATGCGTGGGTGTGGGTGACAGTAATGGAAAGAGGGGAAGTTGAAGATAATTTTTTCTGTCTGAGACGGAGTTCAAGGCCGTTCCGCGAACGTAAATTATATATATATATATAGAGAGAGAGAGAGAGAGAGAGAGAGAGAGAGAGAGAGAGCAGTGCCCTGTGTCATGTGTTCTTTATCCTGTGTCTGTTGCTCTGTTCCTTATGTCTTTTATCCTCTGTCATTTATTCTGTCATGTTCCCTGTGTCATTTATCCTGTGCCCTGTTTACATGCTGTCTATTGCCGGCTCACTAGCACACTTCATTAAAGATCGTTATCTTCTTTATACGAAGTTGCACCCAGATCACGTGACCATTCTTTCCGTCCTCGTGAATGCGTTATCGGACTTTTGTGAAGTTGTCCTAGTTGAGTTTAATAAATAACTTCCGGAATGAAACGAAACTATTTATTAGAATACAAAACGCATCCAGTTAATGCTAAGCAAAATGTAAAGCTTGCCCTCCCCCCTCCCGCCCACCCTTTATTCGCAGCTAATAGGTAAAGCAGTATTCGCATCCATTAGTCAGCTTGTTAACTTGTTTGTTCATTTATTACTCTTCTTCTCTCTTTCTGATTTGGAGAGATTGCTGTCGTGCAATATCTTCTTGACTGTTTTGTGGGGCGTTCACGACTGTTCATAATGTGATACGGTGTTTTCGTGCTTTTATTGCCACTCCTAAACATTCCAAGGTGGGGTTTGTTTTTAAAGAAGAATGTCAAACTGCATTGTTATTAAAAGCCAAACCTTTTCTACAACCTCTTCACTTTTAAGCAACTGATTAAAATACAGGCTACGCAAGAGATTCTGCTGTTGAAATCTGGCCAATCATAATCTGTTTAAGATGTAAATTGTACACGCCAAAGCTGCTGTTGCCGTTAAAACCGCGTCACTCTTGGGCAGCCTCTTTAAACCAAAAACTACTACAACGCCTTTGCTACTAAAATTACACTCTTTAATCACACTGTTTTACAGAATTCATTTCACAACAGGCCATGCTACTAAATCCGCATTATTCATTCGACAGTTTAAGCCATACCTAATTGTAAACCTCCCGCTATAAATAGGCCACCTATTGTAAACAAATTCAGAACGCCCCTCGGTGTTATTAAAAGCACCCTATCATTTCTAAGCTTTCAGACTACAAACAAAGCAAAACATACTTCCATAAATAACCTGCTCAAAGCATAATACACATTTTGTTTTCCCCATAATTATTTTTTCGTGTGTATTATTTTTTCTAATAGACAGTATTTATATTCCAACAGTCCTTGCTTATAAATACACGAAATAAAATAAAAGAGAGGCTTGTTAGAGATTCTTGGAAAATTAGTAAATTCTGGATCGAAGTTTATCTCTACTGCATGTATTTGCTCAGCGGACTTTTGTGTTGGAAGAAAAACTTTCGCGCTAATACAACTCTTATCTCGGTTTTTTTTTTTTTTTAGCGTTATGGGAGCGTTGGCCTGAAAGAACATATTTATCAGTCAAGCCTGTTCCATTGGCCTGAAAGAACATATCCATTACTTAAGCCTGTTCCACTGTCCTGAAAGAAATTATTCATTACTATAAACTGCTCCACTGTTCTGAAAGAACATATTCATTACTCAAGCCTGTTCCATTGGCCTGAAAGAACATATTCATTACTCAAGACTGTTTCATTGGCCTGAAAGAACATATTCATTACTCAAGACTGTTTCATTGGCCTGAAAGAACATATTCATTACTCAAGACTGTTTCATTGGCCTGAAAGAACATATTCATTACTCAAGCCTGTTTCATTGGCCTGAAAGAACATATTCATTACTCAAGACTGTTCCATTATCTGAACAGTAATTATTTGCGCATCGCTTATTTTCACTTATTTTATGTTCTTTTTTTTTCGAGGCAGGTAAAAAAACGGACTGGATCAGGACTGGTCAAGATATGCATGAGTTCTAAGAATTTTGTTCTTTCGAGTGAATTCAGTTTCCTCGCCGTGAATGCTTGCGTGTTTGCGAGGTGTGATCAATGAAGTTTGTTCTGCCCTCATATGACGTCACTAACGAGAGCTGTAAATGACGAAACACGAAATAGCAGGATACAACGCTACATAACTAGACACGAAATAGCAGGATACAACACTACATAACTAGACACGAAATAGCAGGATACAACACTGCATAACTAGACACGAAATAGCAGGATACGACACTGCATAACTAGACACGAAATAGCAGGATACAACACTGCATAACTAGACACGAAATAGCAGGATACGACACTGCATAACTAGACACGAAATAGCAGGATACGACACTGCATAACTAGACACGAAATAGCAGGATACAACACTACATAACTAGATAACTTTAGGGCCATCACCACTTCACTTCGCTCTTCTTAAATGGACTAATAGTTTAGGAATATAATGATCTAATGTATAAGTAATATCGAATTCGGTAAAAGCATGTAACCCATTACTACCATAAATAAAAGAAAGTGCCTCGTAATTTAATTAGCTTGGTGATTTCTGAAGTCCTTGACAAATGGGTGATTTATTATCACCATTTAATTAAATGTATGCCATCACATGAAAGAAAATAATAAAGGAGAGTTCATCTAAAGGCTAAAGGCTACGGAGGAATCTAGGTTAACCTTGGAAATATTCTTAAGCAGTAGTTTTATATTCTTTGATGATGAAGAGCAAATTTAAGTCATAACCCAGAACAAAATCAATAATCACGTGTAAGTGTTCGATTTCACCAACATACTCATAGAAGATGACGACGCACAAGATGGCCTCACGGACAAATTTGACATGGAGGGCGTGACAAATGACGTCATACAATCCCATGTACGAGTATTTCATGACACTGCAGACCTTAAGTGCTTGAGAAAATGTCACACATCGTCCTTGGTAAGATTATGCAACGATGTTTGGTCTAAAGACATCAGATATTTGGACAGCAATAGGAAAACCGTGACTTGGTTCTGAACCTCCAGTTGAAAATAAATAATTAAACCCTGTAAATACAGCAAATTTCTTTATATTTCATAACTATAGTGTGTACAGACTTGCATTTATTATTGATTGTTAATATCTTTAAATAGCCAATTATGACTGATAGGGACAGTTGTCTTACCTTTAAAGGACTGAATTGTGTGTGTGTGGTGGATAAAGTGTTGGGTTGATTGGATATCCCTCTCAATCATAAGCTATTACTGATAAGGCAGTTTCGTGTATCCCCGAGAGTTTTAATTTGCTTTCGATTTCAGTATTAACTAACACTTCTAAAAGCTGTTGACTTCTTAAATTTATGTTTCAAGAGCGCTACAGTTATATATTTACTGTTAGGTCAAAACGAAAGTGTTTAAATAGCGAATATTCGATCTTCGTTTAACACAGATAAATGGGACAAGAAATGGGCTGGTTTCTTGTATCTTCTAAAATTCTGATTAGCGTTCAAAATTAATAAATGCAACTTTTTGCTATATGGGCCATCTTTCGAACAAGGCATACAATTACATTGAAATTATAATCACTATTCCTTCGTTAAGTTTTGGTTTTGCTGCTATTGCTTTTGTTGTTGGTGGAATTGTTGCTTATGGTGTTGCTATTGATGTTGCTACACTTGTTGCTATCGGTGTTGCTACTCGTGCTGCTCTTGGTGTCGCTACTTTTGTTGCTATTGTTCATATTCTTGTTAATATTGGTGTTGCTACTCTAATTTATATTGGTGCTCCTACTCGTGTTTCTAATGGTGTTGCCCCGCTTGTTGCTATTCGTGTTTCTATTGGTGTTGCTAGTCGTGTTTATATTGGTGTTGCTACTCGTTTTGCTAGTGGTGTTGCTACTCGTGTCGCTATTGATGTTGCTACTCTTCTTGCTATTGATTTTACAACTCTTTGCTACTGGTGTTGCTACTCATGTTCCTAATGGTGTTGCTTCTCTCTTTGCTATTGGTAATACTACTCTTTTTGCTATTGGGATTGCAATTCATTGGTAATGCTACTCTTTTTGCTATTGGGATTGCAATTCATGTTTCTAATGGAGTTACTTTTCTTGTTGCTACTTTTTGCTATTTGTGTTGCTACTCTTGTTGCTACTGGTATTGCTACTCGTGTTGCTATTGGTGTTTCTACTCTTGTTGCTACTGGTGTTGACACTTAGTGCTGTTGATGTTGCTACTCTTGTTTCTATTGGTGTTGCAACTCCTGTTGAAATTGTTATTAGTGGTATTGGTGTTTCGTGTTGATAGTGCTGTAGGTGTGGGAGGTGTTTACATTGTTGATATCGCCGCTGTTGTCTTTACTGTTGTTACTATTGTCGTTGTTGGTACTGTTGTTTTTATTCAGCGAATCTGCTGAAAAAATATTTTTGTTGCTTACTTTGTGATTTTTAAATTAATTGTAGATAATTTAAGCCCAACTTACTGTGAAAACTCTAGTCTACTTTCTCTTTCAGTATGGTAGTTTTATTAATTGTAGATAATTTAAGCTCAACTTACTGTGAAAACCCTAGTCTACTTTCTCTTTCAGTGTCGTATTTTTAAACATCAAAATCGCTTTTCGATTACAATTTTTGTTTTGACATTTGTTCTTTCCTTTCTTCCTTGGCAGCTCAGCTTGCATCGACTTGAGAAAGAAATCTTGAATCGAACTTCAAAATTTTCTTATCCGTAGATTTTTTTAAATAAGCTTTGCTGTTTTTTTTTATTTTTGGACTGTTGATCTGACATCGTTATCAGTACTGATTGGTGGTATATTTTTTTTACGTTGTCAAGAATGACTGAAATGAAATTCTCTGATTTCTCATTCGTTCGTTGCTCTGTTTGTTACTTATAAATTTGTTTATTCATGTTTCTCTCTATAGGTTTGTATTAGTCTATCTGTATATTGTTCTCTCTCTTTCTCTCTAATGAATTTCTCGTTTATCTCTCTCTTTCTCTCTAATGAATTTCTCATTTATCTCTCTCTTTCTGCCGTATTCTCCCTCTTTCTCTTCCTGCTCTGTCATTCTGACTTTGTAATTTCACTTTCTTCTATCTCATTCCTTTTCTCACTTTTCTTCTTTCTCATTATTGTCTTTCACACTTTCTTTTCTCATTTTTTTTTTGTCTCTCTGTCTCTAATACACACTCTCTTTCTCTCTTCTCTTCTTAATCATTATTCTTGTCTCTCATTTACTTTTCTGTTTTTCCTCTCTCTATAATACACACACACACACACACACACACACACTACTTTGAAAACAAATCAATCACAGTAATAGCAAAATCTTTTTTCTTCGTATATAATGTCATAATTGCAATTTAAAATGTATTTAGTATATTAACCTCTTGACATGTCAGCATGGATGCTTTGGTAAACGAATGTTTATGAAGTTTCAAATTCTTTAACTTGAATTACCTAAGCCATGTGCATGTTCAAATGTATTCACTTATATTATCGACAGGAGAATGTAAAACATTTTTTCTTCACACCTGCGACAAATAATGAGTGAACAGTTAGTACCTTAGCCAAGGATGGTTTTCCGACAACATTATAAGGTCAACATATTGTCAGATGACCTTAATCAACATATTTCACTACACCACTAAACAGTCAGAATATTGCTTAACACAACTAAGCAGTCCACATATTGCATGACACCACTAAACAGTCATAAATATTGCCCGACACCACTAAACAATCAACATTTTGCCCGACATTACTACAAATTAAGTGGCTGACAGACGCCATTTAAAAGTTAACCTACTAATTGAAACTTCTCAATGAATTATACTGTGAGCGACACCACTGCCATCCTTTACATCCTCGCGTAGCACTACAAACTTATTTTTATTACACAAATATTATATTATAAAATGCAGAAAACAAATATTTAAGTTTTTCCAATGTTACTTAAAGCAAATTATATTCTGTCATTTTATGAAACTAATTGCCGTGAGCGAAAATTAAAAGTGACACCATTAACTAGCCGACCGATATACTTTTTTAAAAAATTAATATTTTGATGACAGCACACTGAATGACTCCGCTAGGTGTGTCGTCAGTAGATGACGAGTCATTGAATAGCGCAATACACTGACCGATAATGTTCTTTATAGCATACATGTTTGACTTCACTCAATACCCGATGCACTGACCAACACCACCTCATAGTACACACGATCAACCGCACAATTAAACGCCAAAAATGCTAAGAGGTTCCCGTTCACTTTGATTGAGAGTACTTGACAGCAAACCCGCCCTTCCACTTCACCAACCGTCCACCTTTTGACCGATATTTCTCAGTCATCAAGACGGTGAATGACACTACTTAATAAGAGTTGCTGTGTTTAGCCGATAACTGGAAACCCGATCACCCACACCATTCAGATAATTTAATTAAGGTTCTGATGCACACCACTGGTTTTGGTGGGCATCATCAACAACGCAAACCCGACTATTACTTCCGTGTTGGTATGTGTTAACATTGAACACGTCATTATATGAGAATCATGAGTATATGATGAGGCTTCTATAATTTATTGTCAGTTCTTTCTTAATCATTCCCCAAACTCGCCTTTCCATTTTAACGTGAATGGAGAATATACTTTCAGGGTTTTGTTTGTTGGATGGTTCAACTCTTTGTCTGTGATTAATTCTTCTTTCAGATGACAACGTCGTCATATTAGGATGATGGCACCTTCTGGGGTCGGCCGATTTCGCTGCCTGGCCCGAGGCGTGCCGCTGTTGGGATGTATGGAGATAATGAAAAACAGAGTGGGGTTTGTGGACAGAAAAGCTCTAGAGTATATGGGCCGGTGGGCCTGAGGCGTTCATCTCCTGCCGGTAGTTTGAATTAATTCGATTGTAGGTGGACTAATGTCGTCGTGGTTGGTGGTGTTGATGTCGTTGTCCCTGATGTTGGAGGAGAGAGGATGGGTGGGGTTTCTTAAAGAGCCCAGTCTAGTAGCACACCAGATCTGTACCTAGTGCGTACACACGCCCGAGGTGTTCAAACCCCACTGATGCTGTTGTCGTCGTTGTCATCTGTCCTAGATGTTGAACTTTGGAATGTGCGTAGATGGGTGCTGGCGGCCAGTAAAGGTGGTGAAGTATCCGCTGTATCATGTCTGCAATGGGATGACTAAACAATCCCCACTGCGGATACTGATACTCTTTGTACACTCGTCGTTATCATTGTTGGTGGTGGTAGGTGTTATTTTTCATTTGTTTTTCTTTTGTATGTCTGGTGCTGTTGCCCCGCGTCATCCGTGATTATTTTTCCTCCCCTGATGTGCGTGGGTGGTCGGTCTGTTTCTCTCTTTTTTCTTCTTTACTGTGTTCTCGTGTTTGTTGATTTTTCGTCTGATGGTAGCTCTGTTGTTCATGTTGTCGCTGATGGCTCTGATAAGAATGAGAGAGGACTGATCTTGAGGTTGAGTTCGGGATTACATGCGAGTGAAGGTGTCAGCACAAACGAAAATTAAATGTCAGGAAAAATGTCTAATTCTCAAAGTGAGGTGAAGCATACTACAATTGCGCATCAGATGACTCCACGTGAGATTAATGTTTTACAATCGTCATCAATGAATGGCCTTCCTCATCAACTAACCATTTAACGATGGCGATGGCGACAGACAAATAAACATCCCTAGCATACAACACGAAATCACCCTGGGTAGGATTGGACAATTTTGTTTTTTTATTTTTTATTTATTATTAAAAATATCTTGCACGAATGTGAATGAGTAAAGAAAAACAAGAGCCGAGAATAGAATCTGATTTCGTCCTCTGTACTGTTTGGAGTTCCAACCACTCCTTGAGGATCTTTGACGTAAATTTAAACGTCACTCGCGTGCGATATCAAGATTAAGTACACATCTACTCATAAATTTCACGTGTCGCTTTTTTTTTTCTCATGATTTTGAGGTAGCGGCGTAGACTGTTTACATGTCGGTTTAACATTTTTTTTGTTTTTGAACTTCTGGTATCGACGCTTGTTGTATGTCAAGTAGGGTGGGGGGATGTAGGGTCTACAGTCTACTTAACAACTGATTGCAACAACACTGAAAACAAGCTTTGGACAATAATAGCGCTCTAGAAAACTTACTAAGGGGAGATAACCAGCAAGACGGTTCTCACCAGAAACCTTGACCTTGACAATTTAGTTCTGGGAGTGAAAGAGAGCAAGCGAAGTTTTACATTTTATACGCAACAAACATTGTCTGCATTAAATCCATTGCTGTTGTTTATCCAATTACTATAAAAAGTTCAAAATCTGGATTTTAGGAATGAGACTGGTTTGAGTTTGGTGATGTCATTTATGTGTGTGGGAGGGGGAAGAAGGAATTATTATCCACTTAACTATAAAGAGTTTAAAACCGTCATATGATTTTAGCTTGCTTGGTGGCTGTGTATGGGTTGGGAATTATTTGACCACATACCAGTAAAATCTTGCGTTGCTGGGATGCATGCGGGAGAGATGTACTGTATTAGGAGGTCTGCATTAAGATAACGTGAATCAGGGTTTGATAAAGATTGAAGGAGTATCTTGTAGGGTAAGAATGAGTGGGAATGGGTACAGATAAGGGGAGATAGAACACGATTGATTTAAGTGGAGTGACATATGAAAGATTTGAAATCATACAATATCAGCCATAGTTTTAAACTACACTGTGTACTATTCAAACATGTCACACGTATGGCGCTTGAATATGAAATCATACAATATCAGCCATAGTTTTAAACTACACTGTGTACTATTCAAACACGTCACACGTATGGCGCTTGAATATCTAAATACTGCTCTTCGTATCCGGGCGGAAATAATCGCGACAAAAAACAGGAGTTATTTTTTTCAGTCTTTTTCTTCTCTCTCTCTCTCTCTCTCTCTCTCTCTCTCTCTCTCTCTCTCTCTCTCTCTCTCTCTCTCTCTCTCTCTCTCTCTCTTTTACATCACTCGCATCTCTTTCTCATCCCATTTCTCGCTCATCTCTCCCCTTTCTCATTCTCTCTCTCTCTCTCTCTCTTCTTTCTCTCTTCTTTCTTTCTTCTTTCTCTCTTTCCTCTCTCTTCTTTCTTTCTTCTTTCTCTCTTTCCTCTCTCTTCTTTCTTCTTCTCTCTCTTCTCTCTCTTCTCTCTCTTCTCTCTCTTCTTTCTCTCTTCTCTCTCCTTTCTCTCTCTTTTCTCTCTTCTCTCTCTCTTCTCTCTCTCATCTCTCTCTCTCATCTCTCTCTCACCTCTCTCATCTGTCTCTCGTCTCTCGTCTGTTTCCCCTCTCTCCTCTTCTTTACTTCTGTCTACATACGGGGTCTATCCATCTATATGTCTGTCTGTCAATCGATCGATTTCTGTCCATCTGTCTGTCAATCTGTCTGTCCATCCATCTAAGTTTATTAATTTATTTCATTTTTATTTATCTGCCTGCCCTTCGGACTCTCTATCATCTATCCATATTAAATGAAGTTTGTATTTAAAGTTAGTTGTTGTGTATCTCTCTGTATTTAAAGTTAGTTGTTATCTCTCTGTATTTAAAGTTAGTTATTGTGTATCTCTCTGTATTTAAAGTTAGTTATTGTTATCTCTCTGTATTTAAAGTTAGTTGTTATCTCTCTGTATTTAAAGTTAGTTATTGTGTATCTCTCTGTATTTAAAGTTAGTTATTGTGTATCTCTCTGTATTTCCTGATATCTAGTTATCTATCTGACTGGTTGATTGTCCTCTCAGTCTGTTTTATCAATGTGTATTTATCTTTTCAACCTTATAATCTGAATATCTAAGTAAGGATTAAATATCGTAGGGCAAATTATGCTTTATACCTTTTGAATTTTCTAATTTATCCTTCGTTATTCATAAATTATTATTATTATTGTAATGTGTGTGTTTTATTGTTGGCTATTAGTGCAAGGCCAACCATGCCATTCTCTTTCACACGTTTCGCCGCGATAGTTGCAGAGCCACAAAATCTTAAATTGTAACATTACGTTATTATGTATGGACAAGGTCTGTGGTTGTAAACATGGCACTGAATACATGAATACCATATAATTGTTTCTTACAAAATAGACATATTCTTGTAATTAAAACAAAAATTATGAAAATTTCAATAAAATGACATAATGTTGAAACGACCATTTTTTTAAAATTTAATTGTTATATAAATTGTTAAATTGTCAGAGCAACAGGACCTTGGACACTCCTTATGAAGGTATTTTTGAACGTTTCTGAGTTGAAGTAAATGCTAGAGTTGAAATTATGCTAGAAATTAATGAGGTAATGCAGACTGGGTGATTAGTTTTTATTATCCAATGGTTATGATTTACGAGAATGAGACCAGCCATTATGCTAAGATCAAAATGTTTACCTGCTGTACAAAAGCCTACTGTCTAATCACTTTGAATTTGGAGTAGAAGAAGTCCGGCCATGAAAAGTGGTGGTGAGTTAACTGATTGGTTGAGAGAGATTTCGTGCATTTTTGCATTTTGCTATTGATATGCTATACTTGTGTTTTATATGAGTAGACTATTATTTCTACAAATGTTTGAACTAAAGCTACTCACACATAGTTTGCTAAACACTTTACATTATTTTGATATGCTGTATTTATTATTCAGGCTAATAAATATTGTTGCAGGAAACTGTATGTTCAGACTGAAATGTAAGAAAATTGGAGTTGTAATAAACTGGAAGCTTAGTGTTTGTTCTCTGATTATATTTTGCAGAGAAAAGTAGCCTTTCCAATTTCATTTCAACTTTGATTTGAACTTCCTGGTTTAGTGCTTGTAAACCACTATGACCGACCATGGTAAAGGCAGGAAGTGTCATGAATAAGAATACATTTCATTCCATTTTATGTATGATGGCAAGATATGCTGACTACCTGAGCAGTTTCTGGTGTGGATAAGTTGTTGGACGTCACTACATTTATTGTTCTGCTTCAATGAGTTCACGGTGAAAGGAAATACCAGGTTAACTGGAGAGAATAAGTGGAGGAACAGTGTTTTTTCACATCAAGTGAAGCACATGGAGTTCTCCTAGTAATAGCTAACAATAAACTTGTGTGTCTTTGTTGTTGCAAAAGTGCATGGAAGCAATTAACCAAGGTTATGTACAAACTATTATCACTTGTCTCTATTAGAGACTCTATTTCTGGTCTTGGATAAGAACTATCCTTTGATGTGTATTGACTCTATTGTTGAATTGTATTTTTAAGAAATAGACTGTGTAAACATAAAGTTATTTGAACATGTTTCATGGAAATATCAATGTCAAGTAATCTATTTCATTGCATTTGTCATATGTATATATGATTGCTGATTTAATAAATGTATTGTTCAATTTATTGACCTTCTTACAAATATTCATGATCTCATGTTGGAGAAGAAAGTGGGTAGATGAGACCTTGCTAAATATAGTTTAACGATGGATTTGTCTTCTCCTTTATTAAGAAGTTTCCACCTATGGAAATTCTGTGTGACCATAAATGTTTATCTTAATGTGGTGGAAGAGAGAAAGCGTTGACAGCACCCGCATATCCGCCAAGTGAGAGAGACGAGTGTCTACTAGAGGATCATTAATAAAATAAGATTCTCATGACTTATAATTAGTTTTGGATGATTAATTAATTACATCCATTAACTAACTGGCGTTGTAGTCGTACTCTCTAATTAGCCTGCAACACGTATCCGTGTAATGACATCTCTTCTTTATTCGCTGTATGAATTCGTCCATCAGCCATGTGATGGCGTCTTTTCTTACTCTTACTGGTTGGAATTAACTGGCGTTGAAATATGCCCTTTGGGAGACTCCTTTATAAAAGTTTTGTGTTGCTGGGGAGTGTAAAATGTTCTCTTTAGTGCTTTGTTAGTACAAGAGTGGAGTGCTTGCATTTGTAATGAAAGCGGTGTCGTCAAACCAGACGGGATGGGCGTATCCCGATGCGATGAGATAATTCGACAATCAATTTGGTACAAGAACGGTCGCGTTATGGAATGTGACAGTTTTCAGTGGAATTATATTACTAGTTACAAGTGGAACACAATAGGTTTCCGCTAATACTTTGGAGTAACAATGACAAATAATTTCCTTCCAAATCCCATATTAGTCGCCACCCACCATTTGTTCTACTTTACTGCCAGCAAAGAGTGAAAACATTATATCACTCGGTTTATTTTTTTTATACAAGCAGACATTAAATTCCATAGATAGGCGGACGGACGGACACAGATAATTATCATAATTATTATAATAGATAGATAGATAGATAGATAGATAGATAGATAGATAGATAGATAGATAGATAGATAGATAGATAGATAGATAGATAGATAGATAGATAGATAATGGATGGATGGATGGATAGGTAGAGAGAGAGAGAGGTTGGTTGATTGATAGATACACAGAGATGAGAAGAGCTTGAGTGAGTGAGTGAGTGAGTGAGTGAGTGAGTGAGTGAGTGAGTGAGTGAGTGAGTGAGTGAGTGAGTGAGTGAGTGAGTGAGTGAGTGAGTGAGTGAGTGAGTGAGTGAGTGAGTGAGTGAGTGAGTGAGTGAGTGAGTGAGTGAGTGAGTGAGTGAGTGAGTGAGTGAGTGAGTGAGTGAGTTTAATAATACAACATGGAAATATGGATCCAAAGGTAAAATATTTGTTTGTATTTATTTAAAATATATCTTCTCAAATTTTGTTTCTCACATTTCCGGAATCTTGACTTGGAAACAAACATACATCAACAATAGACACCTCCAAGAATATTAATTATACATATTTTTTCTTTTTATTTCCATAGGTCTCGGACACCATCCGACAATAAGCTATAATAATGAAAAGAACAGGTACCTGTTACAATTACCAAGGGAGGCTATCTATGTCTGGAATTATTTTCACAGGTAGTTCTTTCCCTTTTATATTGCAGTTTCTGAATTATGCTGATGACGACGACAATGAAATTAAATGAAATTATGAAATAATAATATTAAGCTCGAAAGGAATTAAAACCATCCTCGAAACATGGTTTGGATTGCATAAAATGTAATCATATTTTAATCAAATGAGCAAACGTAAATAAAATTCAAATTTAAGAAATATATAATTTTAGTCCCTAATATTAAAGTTCCAAATAATATTTAAATCCTTATTAACTTAATGTTTGATAGACTGCTTGTTCTTTTCTAGATCGTACATAATATTACTTTATTGTAATGGCTATAATTGTTTGTTACAAATAACTTTATTAAATGATCTCCAAAAGTATATAATTATGTCAGTTCAACTTTTTAAAGTGTTCATCCAAAGTTAAGTTACAGCAGCTTGGTTAAATATTGCTATTTAAGTGCTAACAGTGAAATCAAAAATTCAAAGTTATATTTGATACACTAAATATCCGCAGACTATTTCTTCTATCAGCGCCTACGCAAAGCAAGCAATAAAAGGAGACATTGTGTACATGACGCTCTGCTTTCGTCAAATGATTTGATGTCATTATAAAAGAGTGGTTGTGTGCCCCTCTGGACCGTCATCAAGCGCCTTTGTGTGCATTGGTGACGTCAAAGATTTCGCAGAATCACTCTCTTTCAATCGCTTATATATGTATTAGGACTGCTCAATAATTTATTTTATTTGCCATGGTTTCCTCCCTATTGTGTCTTTAATTCAGTCAAGTTCAATTAATAAAATTACGGCCAGATAAAGTATTCATTTATATTTTCTCTAAACAATAATCATCGTTGTTGTAAAGATTAAACACCGTCAAAATATAATTCACTATTAAGACTTATAACAACAAAAGGGTGTCATTCATTTTACGACAAAAGGGTGTCATTGATTTTAATATATTCTCACTTGCGTTCTATATTAAGAATTCAACTAAGCATATTATATCAATGATTAAAATGTTCATCATCAATATTTACCATAAAATTTATCATCTTAAATTGAAAATAAAAATATTCTTATCATATTTTTGTTTCAATAAAATTTATTAAGACTACCAGATAAAGACGGAAGGCAAAATGACAAAAACTATCTCAATCTGTTGAGGTTTTATTTTGCTGTGATTTGTTTATAGCTAATATAATCATTTATTTAATATCATCATTAATGATGATGATGGTGGTGGTGGTGCTGGTGGTGCTGGTGTGGTGGTAGTGATAATGGTGATGATGAATTCGTATCTGAAGTAATAAAAGCCCCGGGAAACATCATAACAGTTGGAAAGTTAACTGAATAAACTATCCCAAATCACAGACTTGCCCTACTGCTGAAATCTACTTTCCTTGGAAGTGCTCCTATACTCCATAAAACTTTGATCTCCTAGAACCCTGATTTCGAGACCAAAGTTCACATCTAACTAGCCCTCAGATAACAAAAGTTATGAAAAGAGTCAACAATAGTGAGAAAAAGAAGACAAAAAGAAGAGAAGAAGAAAGAAGAAGGAGAAATTGAGGAATAAAAAAAGATGAAGAAAGAAGAGAACGAAGGAGAAATGAAGGAAGAATAAAAAAGAAGACGAGGAAGAAAAAAGAGAAAGAGCAAGAATGAACAAAAATTGCCTGAAGACAATGCTGAGGAAAGCATTTCTTTTAATCTGCTATAACATTCACGGGCACAAAACCTTCAAACGCAATTACTGTTCGTTTCGGAATTGGTCTTTTAATTTGTCTATTGTTTCATTCACAGTTATAAATGCTTCACTGATTTGTTTACAGTTCCATTCTGTCTATGTGCAAGCCAGCTTGTTGTACATATGATCCAGGTAAATGTCTCCTGGGCTTTTAGAACTGAAAGGAAACTGACTGAACTCCAGATGACATGCTGCAAACGCGCAGTAACAGCAGGAATAAATCTCATTTTGAAACACGGGCAGAGTGGGAACGAGGATGGAGCCTGTGGAAGTAGGTTCGTAACTGGGCACGTGTTTGGTCGCTTTGTGACATGAGATTCGTTAGGCTAACAGAGTGGACCGTTAACCTTGATGGATTAGAATGGACGTCATAAACATCTGGACAATCTGCAATAAAGCAAAATAAGGGTTTGGAATTTATGTTTGTAATGTTTTCAGGACCAAATGGGAACTATTCCTCATCTCAATAACAACTTTTTTTACATTCTCAGCATCAAACAGAAGCAGCTATTACCTGTACGTCATTAATATATTATCAGTTTCTGGAGTATTACGTCGTTAATGTATTATCACAAATGAAGAAAGAGAAACAAGAAGTCTAACTTTAAACATTGTTCCATTAAATAGTATTGGGAATACACAGAAAGAATTTCAACATTACGTCATTAATATATTATCATAAATACGCAGCAATACTGCTCAACGTAACGTCATTAATATTAACATTTTTTTAAAAAATGTAATCCTTATCATTACTGCTTTATATTGTCAATTACACCGAGCAATGTCGTTGATAAGTGAAGTAATTAATATAGTAAGAATTATATTTATATCAAGCATAAAGAGAAACATTCCCATGTATAACACCATTAATATATTATCAGGACTAAATATTCATCAAACATTATGTCATTAGTATATAATCATGAGTAACGAGCAAATTTCGAGAGTCATTGCATAATGAATGCATACAATTTCATTTTTTTTTTATAAAGTGACAGTCCTAAAACATTGCGTAATTACTATATTGCCATAAATAAAGTTCAGAAATATTCAAACATGACACTAATAATATACTTTCAGGATCACGAGAAACAGTTCTTGATCATGATTAAATACCAATGCTCCTGTTATGTTGCATGCTTGCTTGGCTGGTTTGTTGGTTGGTGTGTCGGTAAGTTGGTTGATCGGTTCGTTGGCTGGTTGGATTTTATTTTGTTTATTTGCACCAAGCTAGCCATTATCTAATGGCCAAAGCAATAGCTTAACACCAATATATTACTAAAACAAAATATTTGTGTAAATAAAATGAGTGAAGATCAAGCCTGAGTCAAAATGATGCTTCTGATAATGTGACAAAGCAAAAGTGGTAATGTGTCCATAGTAAGGATCACTATACCTTGCACATTCAGATGTTTAGATCAATAATGGCTGTCCAGAACTCAGGCAAAATCACAAACCTCAGTGTTAAATATAGCAAACCGTATTCTTTTAAACATTTTAAATTTTAAAATTTGCTGAAAATAAACAAAATTCAGTTTTAATTGCTTTAACATTCTATCCAAAGTGTCATGAAAGGAGTTTTCATTTGGAATTACAATTCTAAATTGAAGTAAATGATAAATTAAAGTCAATGTGAATGTGCCCTTAATTGGACGTGCAGACTTCTGGGGAAAGAGTTGAGAAGAATGGAAGCTGCATGGATTGTGCGGGCATAAAATAAAACATTTGATAAGTAAAACAAAACATTTGGTACGTAAACAAAACATTGATACGTAAAACAAAACATTTGGTACGTAAAACAAAACATTTGTACGTAAAACAAAACATTAGTACGTAAAACAAAACATTGGTTCGTAAACAAAACATTGATACGTAAAACAAAACATTTGGTACGTTAAACGAAACACTTTTACGTAAAACAAAACATTGATACGTAAAACAAAACATTTGATACGTAAAACAAAACATTTGATACGTAAAACTAAACATTTGGTACGTATAAAAAACATTGATACGTAAAACAACAAAACATTTGGGACAGGAGAGCAATGTAGCATGAGAACCTAAGCTGACCTTGTACCAGTCAAATCAGCTGCATATGTGAAATTTTAAAAAATCTAACATTCTTGGGATGCGAGGATTGGGTGGTTATCGATTGCATAAATACCTTTGGTGTATTTGACCCATTACGCATGCAAGCAGAAGGAAAGAGAAAAATGTAGTGCCCCCTGTGTGGCTGGGTGAAACCATGTTTAAGAACCCTGTGGATGAACGCATGTAGAAATTAAATTGTATTTTATATTGCATTTTGTAGTATTGTAATGACGAATTCTATTCACAGACCGGTAGCATGATAAGATAAATCTACTTCGTTCTGAAGAAGGGACTTTGATTTTGATTTTGATTGAGTGTAGGGGGCGCTTCCGGCTTCCGCCGCTTTCGCGAAGAAGGGACTTAGGCTGGTCAACCTTCTATGTTTCAGGGTCCTGGTGTACAACAGAAGTGCACACTGTGGTTTGAAGTTTTGCGATCAAAGTGACATTAATGCACGCATTGTGCGTGAATCAGAGCTCAGTACGACCTAACCCAAAAGTTGGATTAAATGTGAAATGAGAAGATGAGGTGGCACTTGTCTTCTTTTTAAAACATTGGTTTTGAATGCTGTCAATTCGAATTTGTCAATGGATAACTTAAAGTTGACAACATTAGAAATATAAAAACGATTTTGTATGTTTATCACAAGTGCATTGTAATCACTTATTGCCCTCTATTCGTGTGGAAAGTAATTAGATCAGAAGTTATTTATTAAGAAATGTTCTTGTTCAGTTATGATTGCTTCATAACTGTCTTACACCCATTGTCGAAAATTATTTTCAGTGACGTCACTGTCCTACCTTACACATACTTTCAAAACTAGACATCGAATTATGCCATGCATGGTTTGATTGTTGTTTGTTTGTTTTTTAACGGGAAACTAGAAATCGAACTACGTCATGCATGGTTTGATTGTTGCTTTTTGTAATAGGTAAAGTCCGAGAACTGTTCACACAAGATCACCACCAACGACAATTATTGCTTGGGCAAGATCTCCACGTCTAAAGCTGGCCCAACATGTCTTATTTCATATTCCTTTGGCTGCTGATAGAAATAATATGTACGGTTATGTTAAAACGCAAACACTACCTGCAGTGCAATGATAAAGCTGATAATTATTACTGGACTTATCTCCCACTGATAAAGTGCTTCAAACATCGGAGTGAGACAGCCCTGAAAAGACAACAATGAAAGATAGAAGGTATGTATTTCATCTAGTTTTGCACTATACAGATAGATAGATAGATAGATAGATAGATAGATAGATAGATAGATAGATAGATAGATAGTCGCTCTCGCGCGCGCTGCACGCACACACACACACACACACACACACACACACACACACACACACACACACACACACACAGCTCCCAGTTTCTATTACTAAACTAGAAGATTTGAACAGGGCTGAGGAAACGGAGTCAGAGTCGGGAGTCGGAATCGTGGAGTCGGTTGTTTTTGAGTAGGGTCGGGGTCGACATTTTATTGTTTAATGAAATAACATCTCAAAGTAGTTCTTTATAATTAATTTAGTACATTTAAGCTATGGACGTAAATTGTACTTTGTGAAGCTGTTTGAAATGGTGAGCTAAAATCACAAAGAAATGTCTGCTATATAAATTAGTAATTCGTATGAAAGGTGTACAAAAGAAAGATGAAGCGATAGCTGGGTATCCACATGACAACACTCACACGCCTTCTTCGTCTTCATTAACAGTCACCATGGAGATGAAGACTTTGAAAAACATACAGGTTAGGTCAAAACGCCAGCGCTTAAATTTGGAACATTTCGAAGAATGAGAAACTCAATCATATCTATAAAAAAAAATTGTCAAGCACTGAATGAAAATGGTGGAGAAATTTGACCAAACTTCCGACTTGAGCACTAAAAATGCAATACACTGCTACCCCGAGATATTCAAATGCTGCTTTGACTGTCACATCGCTACCACCGATTCATGTCACTGTTTCACTGTGGAACGTTTGTTTACTGCCCTCAGAAATCAAATGCGATTTGAGAGCAGAAATGAAGCTAGACCTATTAGAAGGGACCTTTCTAAAGAACGAATTCAATTTAGGTAAACATTATCATATTAAGTAAATTTTGAGAAAGGGGGCGGGGGTAATAAACTATTGTATGATTGAAAAATACTTTTAAAATGAAATCTATGAAAGCCACTTCTTTATTTATTTTCACATATTACCATATATATATATATGTATATGTATATATAATTTCATGCCATATGATATTAGTAATAAGCCACACCTGGAGTCTGGAGTGGTGGGGGAGACATAAATTTCAGGAGCAGGAGTCGGAAATCTTTTGGCCGATTCCACAAACCTGAATTTAAGTGGTGCGAGGAAAAAAATGTCTCTAGCGTTCTTTGTCTCCGGGTGTCTAGTTTCACTTAATATAAGTTTCCATGGCAAACAGAGATGTTTCATTATTCTGAACTTGCAAGGCTAATGTCCAGCTGAGAATGAACGAACGTTGGACGTAGAGGTACAAACAAACTACATATCAGTCCAGCCAACGACCAGCTCCAACAGAAAAATGGCCGGGCAGTTTGTCAGTGATACTCACATTCTGGCCAATCCTGGATGAATCCTGAGAGATGGCACAAGTGATGACGTCATCCGCATGAAATTCCAGGCGCGTGTGGTTACAGCAAGCCAGCGGGACGTTAAGGGTGAGGAATTTATTTTTGTATTCGTAGTTCAATGTCATTTGACGGAAGTCTTGTGGTCCGGAATAGCCACAGCATCGCCCCTTCAAAAAGATATAATCATTGCCATAACTGTCACACACTCCTTCATGTACGCACGCACGCACGCACACACACACACACACACACACATAAATAAAGTGTGTACAAGTGCTTTTGCGTGTATGCGTCCACCTATGTTCCCGAGAAAATTATAAAAGTTTGCTTAGAAACATAGCATAGGCTATTGTCCAGATCCCATCCGTCCTAGTCACGCGCTGTCATGACAACCAAGCCAGAGAGGTGGTGGGCCCACAACTCACCTTAGACATTACATTATTCATTGCCACTGATAGGGGGTTGTCTCCCTGAACTTGGTAATCTCTCCTCAGAGCTGTCAGCAGCTTGTCTTTGGCATTCTGGCAGATCTGTGTCAAAGTTACTTTTCAGTTAGTGAACAGGAGGAACCTGACTCGAGCAACCTAAATTTGCAAAAACTACGGGGAAAATACTTTTGTACATTTACCCAGCCCTCCTCAAAATAATAAGAATAATCAAATTTAATAATTATAAAAGAATCTGTTAAAAAAGTCATTGCAAAGAAAGTTATGGAAGGAAAGCAAGAATGAAGGAAGTTTGCAATCAAAATGACCAGATAGGTTAATCAGTCGTAAAAGTGTGGGAGCGAAGGACTTGGGATAATAATCACTATGACTTAAAACTGAAGGAAAGAAAGAATCAATATGCATTACATATGGCCTGGTTAGTTAAGAGAGAGATAGAAAGGTAGAGAGACGATAAAACAAAGAAAGAAAGAAAGACAGACAGACAGACAGACAGACAGAAAAAAAGAAAGTTAGAAAGAAAGAAAGAAAGAAAGAAAGAAAGAAAGAAAGAAAGAAAGAAAGAAAGAAAGAAAGAAAGAAAGAAAGATAGAAAGAGAGAAAGATTGATTCGGCCTGATTAAATTTAATTAATACAAAAAATTAATATATGAATATAATCATTATTACAAGAATAAATGACGGAAAGAAACAAATAAACAAACACGTGAACAAACAAACAATACATATATAAGCAATCACATCACTTCGCAATAATACAAACTGGCAAACAATCAAAAAATTATTCCACTAACAGAAGCTGTGAGAATCATTATGCCTAGTTAATTTCTCAACAAGAGAAAATGTGAGGAACTAAATTTAAAGCTTGTAATTAATGTTGGGGTTGCGATAAGGTCCGTGATTTGGGTTTTGGAATTGCTCTGACATGATACCGAAAGTTAAGCTGTCAGAGTGTGTTATTATTTTAAACTTTTGTCTCTTTTTCTTTAATTTCTGCTTGTTTGAATATCTCAAAGCAAATTTAAAAAATACACTTAAACTCCTCACTAACTGATTTATTCGTTTTATTTTTCGCTTCAATTGAAGAAAGGGGAAATTACTCTTACGTGCATAAATGACTTATAGGCACTATGTTTGCAAACTTTTTCTCACAGTTTTATTTGAAAGAAATATATATTAAATAAAACTCAAACACCCACTATTTTTTATCATTTTTCTTTTTTAATTAGCCAATGGTAACTGATAAAACTTCATCGACATTTAGATTGCCATAGCTGATGTTCCAAAGAATTAGTTCCCTATACATGTCTTTAAAATAATTTCTTTATTTCCGTCTCATGAATAAAAATACGTGCAAGCTGGCAAACTGCCTCTCGGAATAGTGCGCCTGCGCAATAAACACAAACGGTGAAATTGTGGAAAATAAATGTGCGATTGTGGGGAGAGAGAGAGAGAGAGAGAGAGAGAGAGAGAGAGAGAGAGAGAGAGAGAGAGAGAAATAGATAGATAGATATGTGTGGGTTTGGGGTAGGTTGGTGGATAGAAGGATGGATGGATTTGAAGATATAAACAGTTAGGCAGACACAATCTCATATTCAGTTATTGTTTTACTTAATACATTTCAATTGCATGTTTGTTCTGCATCATAATAGACATAATATGTTCTGTGTACAGGCAACATTTGACCAGTGTGAAATTCGTTCTTTCAAGTGAAACTGACCGAGTTGAGAGGAGGCAGAAATTGCAGACAAATTATAATTTCAACAGCCACCATCACAAAATTCATAGTGCAGAACTGCAAGGAAAATTACAAGCACATCTGAATCATGATTTGTAGCATATTAAGATCAAAAATTGTTATTGAACAATAATTCAATTCGTAGTTTAACAAACGATAATGCTCTATTAATTGCTATGTGCATCAAAACTGTTGTGTTTTGCGTCTGTAATGTGGAATGTCTGTGTTGTGTCTGTAATACGGAATGGGCCTGTGTTTAGTCTATAATATGGAATGTGTCTGTAATTAGGCTGTAACATGGAATGTGTCTGTGTTCTGGCTGTAATATGGAGTCTAGAAGACAGTAAACAGATTAACATTGCCCAAATTAGAGGCGGAGTTAGGCAAGGCATGAACAGTGTGTCGCAAATATTTACCGGTAGACCAAAATCCAGTGGGCAAGCAACAAACTGGACCGTTAACATAAGGATGATACGTAGCCTAAGTGTACTACAATGGAATCTCATTACATTAATCTGCAAGATTCTAATCTGAAGTGTTACCGTGGTCATGATATGTTACCGTGTCGAGTGCTAGATTAGTATTGGGTATAAGTTCGATTGGTACTTGAGTTCCGTGTCGAGTGCTAGGTCAGAGGTCAGTATTGGGTATAACTTCGATTGGCACTTGAGTGAAGATGGCTCAGTGAACCAAGAGCCGAGATCAGTGGTTAAAAGAATTATGGCAGCGAAACTTTTTTAACTTTTAGAGAAATTTTCTACAGCAAGAGCGAACGGTCGTGGCAATCCAGTGGGGGCCATCCTACTGGAGAAAGTCTTGTGGATTTTCATAACCACATTGCCTTTCCTACTAGAGAAAGTTTTACAGATTATCATATCCATTCTACTGGAGGAAATTTGGTGGATTTTCATATCCATATTGCTAATCTTCAGGAGGAAGTTTAATGGATTTTCATAACCAAGTTCCATATGTTATCACTGATCGTTGCGATTTGAACGTAATATTTTTAAATGGAAGAAGTAGAATACAAACTGCATGCTTAATTACTGGTTGAGAAATTCAACTTTAAGTCAAAATCATATTAATGTTGTAGTCCTGAAACAGATGACTCTAAGGTTATTGGCATTGTGTAGTGAAGGTGAAAGTGAGGTCAATTGTTATATTGGCATTGTGTAGTGAAGGTGAAAGTGAGAACTATTCAAAGTGGAACTAAATATATTTACTGAGCAAATCGGTATATGTGTATTTTACTGGCAGATCGGCACTTTATCTTCGATGTTGGTTTGATGAGTGCTAAGCAGCAAGCCGCACCAAAGCAGAATGACCCACGGGCCAAAGACTAGTTCAACAGGACATGTGTTGTTGGCTAATGACATTTACTGAGACCCTAAACTACATGTCAGGCGATCTAAAGCTATGTATTTATAAAGTGACAACTGCACGGCTTCAGTCAAGTTGTAGACAAACTCTACCAATGTACTATAGAGTTCACTCAGAACATTCAGTGTTCTCTTATAAACTCATTTATAGTTCACTTATATGAATGAACCAAATAAGTGCCATAGGAATCAACAGATATTCTTTTATGATGCTGCATGGTCATGATTGTGAATTTAAATAATATATATATTCGCTTTATAGCCGTGCAGTCTCATTATATTTCTTGTTAAATACATTTATTGGCGATACAAAGACCACTTATGTTAGTGTGACTTACGTACATGTTACATGGTGTAGTCTGTCACTTGTATTTACTTACTATCCTGGCTGTATGTATCAAAGGGCTCGAGCTGTCTTCTAGAACTATCACTATTCTATTCTACATTATCTATCATTCGTCTTTCTAATACACGTGACCAGCCAGAAGGTGTAACTTTGGAATTAGCATCAGGTTACGGGCAGCCCAGGGTGGTGGAAAATTAATATCTTGCCCACCTCCCAGCAAAACGTCTCACCCATAACTTCAAGAACTATCAGCAGAATGATGGTTGGAAGTGATACACAGTTTGCTGACAAACTATGAATGTCGCGCTTCAATATTTACATAGATGCGTAAAAGAAAATATGCTTGATTGTCATGTAGAAATATAAAGAAAATATGCTTGATTGTCATGTAGAAATATACAGAAAATATGCTTGATTGTCATGTAGAAATATACAGAAAATATGCTTGATTGTCATGTAGAAATATAAAGAAAATATGCTTGATTGTCATGTAGAAATGTAAGGGGCCATTGGAGTTTTCAATTGCTACCACTAACGGATGGATTAACAATAAAGCACATAATCAGTATGCAACATGGCTAACTGAATGAGTGCGCATTTAATGCTTACCTTTACAAAAGTGGGTGGTGTATATATATAGGGTTCAAATCTGGGACATCTCTTTTGGGGATTTTCATTATTTTAATATGGCAGTTAACCTTAATTATTTCTTTGTATCCCACACGAACAAAATTTATTAAAGAACAATTAATCCAAAATTTTATGCATCAATAAAATAATAAATATGTAAATTATTTGCACTAAATTCTAAATTGTAAAGTCACTCCGCTGAAACGATTTATGTTGGAGCAGACAGAAGACTGGAGCGCAAACGAACCTACTTGTACGCATACGGGTGGGATTGTTTATGTGATGTTAATCGTTCTAATTGATAAAACTGCGGTCTCTTAGTTCGCATGCCGTCCTATGAACGACACTTAAACCAAAAATAAAAATCAGATAAGCGAACTTTAAATAGAGCGTTAACTGCTACTTTACGATTAACGTTCGTAAATATATAATTTAACTGCATCAGTCTTGATGCTGATAGGAACGAAAGGAAAGATCGGAGGAGGTAGCAAATGGATGTTGCACTTGAAGACGTCAGTCAGGAGATGCTATGCCAGTTTTTTCTCTTTATGGAATTAAGATAAACGTCATCTTGAATTAACTGCTGATTCAGCGTCATCTAATTGGATATAAAATAGTGAAATACTCTGATAACCTTTGTATTCTCCCACTCTCCGCCCGCAACAGCAACCCTCCCTCCCTCTCTCTCCTCTCTCCTCCCTCTCTTCTCTCTCTCTCTCTCTCTCTCTCTCTCTCTCTCTCTCTCTCTCTCTCTCTCTCTCTCTCTCTCTCTCTCTCTCTCTCTCATGGCTTTTCTCTTTCTTTACCTTATTCTTAATATATATGTTCTTTCAGGTTCGTTTCATATATTTGTTTATTTATCTGTTTGTGTGTTTGTCCGCGTGCATTTTTATATTTATATATTTATTGAAACATAGTTTATAATACAAGTATGTTTATATGTATATTATAATAGATCACTCAGATTCAAATGTCATACAATGTAAAATAAAAACAATGATACTTAACTGAAAATGAATAAGGAAGGCATGTTTTCACTTAATTTACTCTTTTGGAAATAAAATTGCTACTTGATGATTATGATAGTGGTGCTAGTGGTGACAACGACGACCATGATGATGATAGTAGTGGTATTGTTGGTGGTGGGATGATGATGGTGACGACGACGACGATGATGATAATGATGATGATGATGACTCACCAATTTGAGGACCTGTTTGTTGTTGCAGCCAGATGCACAGAATCCGATGACGTTGACCCAGATAAGGATAAAACTAATTATGAGCAATGCCAAACCAGCGGAGTTTGCTAAGGAGCTGAAACTAAATATCACAATTGCGCATAGTCTAAATCATCAGAATATGAAAGTCATCAACCTCAATAGGATTTGTCAAATACATGATGGCTCTATGACCCTAATCAAGTAAAGTGCCTCAGCTATATTTAGCAAAGCATAAAAAATTGACATTGCAATGACACTCTTCATCAAATAGGTATATCGTCTAAAACATCGGATTATATGACTATACTCAATAAACATGGTATATTCCAGCTTCTTTCAATTGAATTCATCCTGATTCTAATCAATAAATGTCTAAGATGGGTATGAAAAAGATGAATAAACTTTGGGTCACCCGAATCCTAATCGATAAATATTGACTAAGTCAACTAAAACTTGGAAATCCATGGCTCAAATTAAAGGCATATTTGCTTAGAACATATCAAAATTATTTTAACCAGTTTTATGGTATATTTCCTGAGTATATAACATTATTTCTTTATAAGCTATCAAACTTAACCAAGTAGTGGACATTGTAAATGAATATTCTCTGTTACTCAGTTAGGTGTCCAATATGAAACAAATGGGCCAGACAGAACATTGTAATGTCAAATATGGAAAAGAATTCTTAATAAAGGCAACAGTGTTCAAGTGCCTTCTAAGAGATAATAGCGCTTTTACATATTAAATAACAAATACTAATTTAATTAAACATAACTAAATCCTTTGTAAAATTAGCAAAGAAAACTTTCAATTTCAGTACATTTGACTTTAATCAAAGCAAAATTAAAATTGAGATCTCCAAGTCTCCTAAAGCATCTGTTTTCAAAACTGGAAACTTTAAAATGGCCAAACATGAGAGATCGCTAGCATACTGCAAAGGCATGTTGTTGTTTTTTTCTCTTCAGAAGAAAAGAGAAAAGCCATGACCAATCTTTTGCAATATTTTATTTGATAGATTTAATTATCAGCAATACTCCGTGCCATGATTTTAATACATTATTTGAATTCTATAATATCAAGAAACATATACGTAATATAATGAGTAGATTTGTAACGCATGACTAAATCTACAAGGGTCAAAGAGGGCGTTAGTCTGCAGGCTTCAATCTGAAAATTTTGGTGATATTTCCAAATGTTGTCGATGTATATTTCACAGAGTGTACCTCGTAGTGGTGTCTTCAATGACACTCGATTATTACAGGTGGTATTTCTTTTTATCCATAATCGATTTCGTGAATTGCCTGTCATACTTTTGAATAATCGATTATACATGTATCTGACTATAGCTTTGTTCATGAAGCAATCATTTCTTTGGTGATTTTAAACTTTCATGAATAATATTTCATGTGACTGACTAAATTTTAATACGCCTCTCAAAAAAAAAAAGAAACTGTTTTGAACTGAAACTTATTTCTTACTAGACTTTCTGTTTGACACAAACTTTGGCTGTAGCTGTTTATCCTCAGACTGTTCTGTTTGACACAAACTTCGGCTGTAGCTCTTATCCTCAGACTGTTCTGTTTGACACAAACTTCGGCTGTAGCTCTTTATCCTCAGACTGTTCTGTTTGACACAAACTTCGGCTGTAGCTCTTTATCCTCAGACTATTCTGTTTGACACAAACTTCGGTTGTAGCTCTTTATCCTCAGACTGTTCTGTTTGACACAAACTTCGGCTGTAGCTCTTTATCCTCAGACTGTTCTGTTTGACACAAACTCGGCTGTAGCTCTTTATCCTCAGACTGTTCTGCACAGGGTCTGAGCACTAGGGTCACTCCAATTCACCGAGCAGTGGGCGTTTCGAGCAAGACCAAAAAGAAAGTATAAGAAAGGCCTGTTTGTCGGCGTGGCTGCTGCTTAGGGTTTGCGTGCATAACTAACCTGTCATT
The DNA here is from genome assembly GCA_028829895.1 of Sinotaia quadrata. Taxonomy (NCBI): domain Eukaryota; kingdom Metazoa; phylum Mollusca; class Gastropoda; order Architaenioglossa; family Viviparidae; genus Sinotaia; species Sinotaia quadrata. Next base: position 112,628,320 of record CM054179.1, read on the forward strand.
GCCTGGTACACCCGCGGCCTTCAGGATGATTTGGACGTCGTTGGGTATCGTGTGGATGTAGAGAAGTTTCTTGACAATTAAGCCCAGATAAAAGTGCATCACGATGCCCACAGTCGCCAGTCCTATCGATAACATCTGCCAGAAAAGGAAACGGCTGTCTCAAATTAGCAGATAACAATGTTATTCTCACATCATCACTAGATCAACCATTTAAAGTAAAAGAACATTGGGGACGTGAGAAGAGACGACTGAATTCTTGGAAGCACACGTGTAAAACAGCTCAAAAGAATGTATGCGTTTTAAGTAATTCAGCTCAAAGAAAAAGGCTGTTTAGTGAAAATTGAATCCTTGTATAAATATGTGTTCTTTGAATCAATCACTTCTTTTCCATTCACATATCTTTGCAAATGTCCTCTCAGGCAACATGTTTGTTAATTTCTCTCTCGACGTCTAAATCTCTGTCTGTGTATCCGCCTGCCTAAGTTTCTGTCTGTGTCTCGCCGTGAGCATGTATCTATTTGTTTAACATCTGACTGTCCACATTCAAAGACTTTTGGAGCAATTTAAAAGGAGATTTCAACAGTTCATCATCACTGACTATGTGACCTACAAGTAGCAAATGGCTACATTGATTGCGATTTTCATTCAAGTAATAAGAGAAGTGAAATAGGAGATTTTGGACTTTCGAAATGGTATAATTTTAAAATCGTGCACGACAGATGAAATTTATTTTAACCTGGTTAACCGAAAAGGGTTCCTGCTTTAAAAAATCTAGCGTACAAAACAACAAAGGTCTTCTCTACAAGAAGGTTAGGAACCACTGCTCTAGATAACGCTAATGAATACTATAATAATAGCAATATTGTTTCTGACGATAAATAATAAACTATGTTACTGTTTTGGTGTGGTAGTTTTATTTTGTCAAGGTTAAATCTGAATCCTTCCAGCAAAATAATCGCAGTGTGTTTATCAAGAGAACCAATACCATCATCAAATCAAACCTGACTGTACAGTCAACAACACCATCATCAAATCAAACCTGACTGTACAGTCAACAACACCATCAACAAATCAAACCTGACTGTACAGTCAACAACACCATCATCAAATCAAACCTGACTGTACAGTCAACAACACCATCAACAAATCAAACCTGACTGTACAGTCAACAACAGCATCAACAAATCAAACCTGACTGTACAGTCAACAAGAGTAGAATGTACACAAATAATTAAAGAGACAAAGAGACACTGGCAGAAACAAAGTTATTGAGAGACAGAGAGATACAGAGGAAGGAAAATAAAATTAACCTTAGATGGTATTCTTAGCAAAGAACCATTTACCACTGAAAATACGAACCAATACTATTCCGGTCATCACCATTAAGGACACTTCTTTGCAAAACACAAACTCCCTCATTTCGAAAGCAAAGCTCAAGAGCTTTCGAAATATGTGCTTTGCTTCCGGGCTCTAAGACTGAACGTTTGTAATAGTTAAATGACGCAAAATGTTTCTTATCTTGAGAACGCGTTTCATTTTGATGTCACTGAGATGCGCAAGGAGGGTGGAGGGGAAAGAGTAGCATAATTGTTCTTGAAGTTTATAACTTTTCTAAATGCGCGCTGTGATCTCTGTTCTCACTACTTGCCTATAGTGTTTATATGATTTTACACTGAGACTGTTCCCTGTACTATGGTCACATCTATCATCAAATGGTTTCGGCGCAGCTATTTCGACATAGCGAACGATAATATTTGCTTGCCTGAACACACTGGAATAAGCATATGTTTGAAAACTATCAGTATGAAAGTTCTTTATACGTACAAGAATGGAAATAGTGTACATAATTTGAAAACTATCAATATGAAAGTTCTTTATACGTACAAGAATTGAAATAGTGTACATAATTTGAAAACTATCAATATGAAAGTTCTTTATACGTACAAGAATTGAAATAGTGTACATAATTTGAAAACTATCAATATGAAAGTTCTTTATACGTACAAGAATTGAAATAGTGTACATAATTTGAAAACTATCAATATGAAAGTTCTTTATACGTACAAGAATTGAAATAGTATATATACGTGTTGGACAAACGTAGACGAATAAGTGCATAGATACAATGAAGATAATTTCAAACATATTCTCATGTAATTCATTATAAACATACGCACACGCGCAGACATGCATGCACACATGTATAAATAAATGCTTCTTTCTGGATGTGTATATCAATGTGTATATCAATGTGTATATCAATGTGTGTATATCAATGTGTATATCAATGTGTATATCAATGTGTGTATATCAATGTGTATATCAATGTGTGTATCAATGTGTATATCAATGTGTGTATATCAATGTGTGTATATCAATGTGTATATCAATGTGTGTATATCAATGTGTGTATATCAATGTGTATATCAATGTGTATATCAATGTGTGTATATCAATGTGTATATCAATGTGTGTATATCAATGTGTATATCAATGTGTGTATATCAATGTGTATATCAATGTGTATATCAATGTGTATAAGGAATCACATGGCATTGGAAATAGTTGTGTGTGTCGTTTTCAGCAAAAGTTTTATATACATATACTCACACACTTCCTCACCATGTGCCCACTAGCATGATAGTTTTCAACAAAAGTTTTATATTACATATACTCACACACTTCCTCACCAAGTGCTCACTAGCATGATAGTTTTCAACAAAAGTTTTATATTACATATACTCACACACTTCCTCACCAAGTGCTCACTAGCATGATAGTTTTCAACAAAAGTTTTATATTACATATACTCACACACTTCCTCACCAAGTGCTCACTAGCATGATAGTTTGACCGAACGTCTGTGGTCGAGCTAAAATCAATGAAAATATCTTCTCACCCAGTCTGGCATTTATTTGGAACTCTCACATTTTTCGAAGTTAAGTGCTACTTTAACCAATGGTCCTATTTCGGCATGGCAAACATTTTATATTTGTGGTGCTTTAACCAATGATCGAATAAGGGCCTTGCAATAAGTTGGAATTTAATTATCTTTGCAATAATTTGGAATTCAAGAGCTCATTTCACCAGAGGTGTATATGGTCCTTGCAAAGATTGTCATTATGCCCCTCTGTTCTCTGTAGTGGGCGACTAGAAAAACGTGCAAAGAGTTTTACCTATTAAACGCTTAGAGTGTTTATTTTAGATTTAAATAGCTTACAAAGAAATATAGTATCCTTAAGTCACTCCTTTTTGGATAAATAAACTTCTTTACAAGCTGAAGCAGGTGGAACTGTATCCGTTCTATGGTCAAGTCTTCAAATATGGGTTTTTTCCCAATAAACCTTTACCAGATTTACCTTGACCCTTGATGGATTAAATTTCAAATAAACTTAAAACAGATAATTTGTGCATTGAAGTCGACCATACGTTGCCATATTGAAAAAGGCTTGGCTCTAATATTCCACCACCACCACCAGCACCACCGTCAACCTGAGGAATGTCAGCATGCACTTGAAAACAGTATTTTATACTGATTGTGGTATCTTTCATGTTAAGCATTGAAAAACTTTGCAATTGAATTTTACAAATATTGTATGTGTGAGAGAGCAGAGTTGTCTGTCCCAGTTTTTTTTTTTAGTTAATATTATATTACTTGTTTAATGTCAGCGTGACATGACCTTCGGGTACTAAGTGTTTTGTAAGTACCAGAGTTAAAATAACAACTCATTAAGAGAATGTACTAGAACTTGCTGATGTAATCTAAACCGGTCTTATGTGGATGAGTAGTTTCTATTATTCAATGTTTAAGATTTACAAAGAACAAGACCATCCATGGGCTGAGATCAAAGTTTACCTGCTGAAATAATCCTCTTCTCTAATCACTTTGAATTTGATGTGGCTGAAGTCTGGTCATGAAAGGTGGCCGTCAGCATATTGATGAGTTAAATGATTGATTGAAAGAGAATGGACTTAAGGAATATTTGTTATAGAGACAAGACATTAAGAAACTAAGAACTCAAAACTAGAAACTGAAGACAGTTGTAGAGACAAGACCTTAAGACACTTGCAAGACATAACTGACAAGAGGAGACAGTCTACACGACAAAACATTAAAGAACTTTAAACACAAACCTATGAAGAATTGATTCCAAACTGTACAGGAAAATATTCAGAAACTTGAAACCCAAAGGTAACATGAGAAGACTAGCGACCAAACATTAAGAAACTTTAAGCGTAGCTAGCATGACAAGAGTAGTGACCAAACATTAAGAAAATTTAAGCATAGCTAGCATGAAAAGAGTAGCGACCAAACATTAAGAAACTTTAAGCACAGCTAACATGAGGAGACCTCAGTGTCTTAGCGTCAAAATGTGAAGACTGACAAGACTAAACGAATAAAATGGAGAAGGATTTTTTAATAATTTTTTCTATTCACCTTTTTGCCTTGAACTTCATAAATGCATCTATTTCTACCAATAATGGTTGGTGGGGTGGTATGGTGGTGGTGTTGGGGTGGAAGTTGTGGTAGTGGTGGTGAGAAGAGGAAGAAATATTTTTGTATATATGAATAAATAAAACAATTAATATAAGTGTAAGCGTACCTTATATTATATATATATATATGTTTTGCTTCATTTATTTCTGATCATTACAATAAAATCAATAGCATGGGTCAGAGGGGGTGCGGGGGGGGGGGAATGCCATGTATATTTAATATTTCTTTTTATGAAGTAAATATTATTGCAATAACAAAAACATGCAATGCTAGTAATAAATAACAGACTCGTCGTAACACGGCACAGCAAGACTTTACAAAACTGAAACCAATTCGCTGCCCACCGTCCGCAGTCGAGCGCGAGGAGAGTAGCTGCTGGTTTCTAAATTGATTGAAAACAAACCGTGTACGCTAACTGATAATTTCTGCTAATAAACGGAATCGAGTTCTCTCTCCTCGGGAAATAAAACTCACAAACTTTTAATCTACAACTGATTTAGAACGTTTTGATTCTCCTTTTTTTGTTTCTTTCTTTTTCAAGCGATTTTCTTCAAACACCTTCAGAGAAAACGGTGCAGAGGGAAATCCAGGTCGGTTCACATTTGTTCTCTAACATCAGGCGAGGCGGAAAATGTCAAGAAGATTTAGACCGTAGCACTTCAGCTGTGCTTTTATGTCTGCGGTTACATCTCGTTACTGACTCTTTAGTTTCAAGGAGTCGCGAAAGTTTTATTTGCGGCTGTGATAATGTTTCATTTAGGCTCGTCACAAATCCCGCTTTTATCAGTTTTGGGATTTAAATGGGAATATGGGTTGTGCATTTAATCTCGGAGTGTGATAAGAAAAAATTTTAAAGCGTTTGTACTTCAAAATACACGAACGATTTTTTATTGTATTTTTTTGTTTTTGTTTGTTGTTTATTTAAACAGCAAACACTCCAAATATATGGGAAAATATATGTAAAGAATTGGGTTCTTTAATGTCGCAAGGGTGTAAGCTCCCTTAATCCAGAGACACGCGATAATTATTTTTTGTTTCTATCACAGTCGGTCTCAGATGAAAAATGGAACTTTTACTTTACATTCCACACTTTTTACATTAAAATGTGAGAAATATTTTTTGTACGGACTGAGTGCGTGCGTGCGTCCGCGAGTGCATGTATTGAGTACATACAGGATTCATTTAAAATAGCTTTTAAAGAGAAAAAAATTCGATGTGTAGTTATTTCCTTGAGTATTCTATTTACAATGTTATTATATATATAAAACATTCTTTCATGTACACATAGTCAATCAAATATATTGGTGGCGATAATTGTAATGTCATGTAATACTTAAAATATCATCATACAGCGATTATGATTATTATTTTTATTATTTAAAGTCACGGGGCCAAAACTCTGACTACCTGTGACAAAGGTCACCCAGTGCCTAAAGTTTCCTCACAGATCGCTTCCTATTCTAAACAATAATATGCAGTGACCTTGTCCATCACGTGTCCTAATTACTGCGTGCGTTGCGTCTCTCTGATTGGGTAGAATATATTCAGGATTTCTTCATTTGCATCATCTCATTCGGCTCGTCACTCCGACCTCGCACACGATAGCGAAAACGTCACTAGTTATTTCAAAAATGATAAATGCTCTCACAATACGAAATAAGAAATTTGTTATATTGTTCAGTAATTGATACATTAAGACACAAACAGTACCAGTGTTGCAAGTCAATAATTAGATAATAAAAATTAGTTTCTAATGATAATCATTACAATCAATATCCCATAACCAGTCAAGCGTGCATTTATCAAAGAATCACAACCAACCTGTTTCGTCCATTACCGCAAACAATAAAACAAACAAATGTAATCTGCTTAGTCTAACAATAATTAACTAATTTCAATGTAATTATAATCTTTATTCAAACCAAATTACTGTGATGCTGTTGGTCTGTACTATTGTAAATATTCTAATGAAATAACGGTCAAATTCATCATGGGATTAAGCGTGATCATGAGTAGCTTCCCTTGGAGTGCCCATTGTCTTGTGTTCGGCCCTACCTGTAGTACCTATGATATATATTTCTTAATAAAATACATTTAATCTCTTTTGTTATTTTTATTCTGCCAAGAGCACTTAAAGGTACTTGAAATCCAATTCTATATTCGCCTTTGGTAATAATACGTGCCAAAAAAAAGGAAATAATTGCATTACTTTGAAAATAAAAAAAGCCCTAGAATTCATGACACGTTCAATCAAATGTGGATTTGGAATTTATTCACTTCAAAGAATTCCACAAGCTGATTAACTTAAATCTTCAGTTAATCACTAGACAGATATATAAAGAACTTTACCTTCCAGAAACCAAATAATTATGACGAACTTTACGTTGGAAAAAAAACAACAAATAATTATGACGAACTTAACGTTGAAAAAAAACAAATAATTATGACGAACTTTACGTTCAAGAAACCAAATAATTATGCACTGGTTGAGAAATCTTTAACCTATATAGCAATCTGCCTCACTTCACTTGCCTTATATAGAGTTATCTTCAATAATCGGAATTTGAAGACTTCACAGCTAAATAAATAAATAAAATCATAAACTCATCAGATGTGAGCCTTAAATACTCCAGAGTTTAATAACTGTAGTACTGATAACACAAGAACAAATTACAGCTTTTGACATAAAAAGAAAACGAGAACTTGATAAAACTTTACTTCTCTTTAACCATGACAAAACTTTGTCATAATTTTAATCACAAACAAACGTCACTCTCAATTTAACACTGACAAAACTTTTAGTCACAAAAAAACAACAACACTTAACTCTCAATTTAACCATGACAAAACTTTGTCACAATTTTAATCACAAAAAAAAGCCAACACCTAACTCTAAATTTAACCATTACAAAATTTTGTCATAATTTTAGTCACAAAAAAAATCAACAATCAAATATACATATGACAAATACGATGAAAACGATTAATTGATATCAATAGTCCACGAAACCACGTTCGAATAACTTTAATATCTTACAGTCTTATATCCTACAACACAATTCAACAGATTAGTGTGACTTTATTAAAAGTGTGTGTGAATTGTACCATTGCTAAAGATTAAATCTGATAACTGAAAATAATTAATTTGATTTCAACTGTAAAACATACCAGGACATAAGTATTAGCGTCAATACATATCACAAGATAGTTCTTTTCAGAAAACAGTAATTGAGTTATTAGAGATTAGTGATAATAGTTTTTACGTAACCTTGATTTAATAAAACTGTAGTAGTATTTCTGCGTGCTTTTTGTAACAAAGACACAAGTTTATTGTTCATGTTATTAATGACAACTCCACATGTTTCCCTCACGTTGTAGAACACTGACTTGCCATTATTCGCTCAAGGCCATCTGGTGTTCTGCCGTATTAGCTCCCTCAGGCAGAACTACAACTGTAGCAATTTCCAGTAACTTCCTAGTACCAGTAATTGCTTGATGTAGTCAGCATACTTTGTTAACATTCATCAACAGAGTGCAGTGTGCAGTGTGCATACTTCTCGCATCTACCACATTTGTAGCAGTTTATAATCAGTAAACCAGGAGATTCAGGTAAAACAAAGAAAGGCTGCTTATTCTGTGTAAAATATAATCAGGGAACAAATGCTAAGTTTCAAGTTTATTCATCTTTAACTTCATTCTCTCTTACATTCTAGTCTCAACTTATAGTTCCCTACAACAGTATGTATTAGCCCGATACATGCACACATCATACTAAAATACATCATATCAATTTTCCGAGCGCATTCACTAGAAACAATGTCAAGTGTTTAGCATACTGTATATGAGCATCTTAGTTTCAAAATTTGTGGAAATAATAGTCTACTGACATATTACATCTCTTTGTAAAACACAATTATAACATAACAATAGCAAAATGCACAAAATATTTCTAAGTCCATTCTCTCTCTATCAGTCAGTTAACTCACCATTGAGGTAATGGCTACCTTTCGTGATTGGACTTCTTGAAATTCGAAATTTAAAGTGATTAGACAATATATAAACTTTTGATCTCAGCCCCTTGCTGGTCTCCTGCTCATAAATCTTAACCATTGGATAATAAAAGCTTCTCATTCAGTTGGAGCTGATTTGGATTGTATCAGCAATTTCTAGCATATTCTCAACTCAAGTTGTTTACTCCAACTCTGACATTTACCAAAATACCATCATAAGGCGTGCCCATGGTGGGGTCACTTCGACAATTTAACAATTTATAGAACAATTAATTCTAGAAATAGGAATAGGCAAATTTACTCTGCCACAAACTGGCCCAGTGTTCTACTACAAGAAATAGACTTAGTCAGTATTTTACTTCAAATAATACATTTGCCAAGTGTTCTACTTCAGTAAATAGACATAGTTGTCTATATCAAGAAATAACTTACCAAGTGTTCTACTTCAAAGAAATGCACTTAGCCAGCATTTATTAGTCTAAATACTTATAACTACATGGACTATCTCACTTTGTCGCCACAATAGATTCCTGCCAAAATGTTCCCTTTAGCATGCACGTAATTTTATTATTTCGACTATGTGGCATCTTGTGTATAAACGCAAGAGAGGTAGCATTAGCCGGCCTAGTTTAACTTTAGCTTTCAAGTTCATTTGACATTATAATGAGTTAGTATAGTTCTAATGGGATTTTTGGGCTAAATCGGCCAGTTTGGGGAGATAAAGAGTGTGTGAAGATTACGGGTGTATAGGTGAAAGCATATTTTGAACAGCGCATCAAAGCATAGAACACCAAATCATACTGAGATGCGATAGATACAGAGTGAACAATTGCAAAATGAACAACTGTATGTGGGGAGGGGGGATTAAGTGAGGTTTAGTGTGGAGGGATGATGGAACAGATAGAGAGGGAGAGAGCAGGAGGCGGGAGGGGGAGAATTTAAACAGCGTGTTGAAATGCTTGATAAGCTTTAAGAGAGAAAGGTTCTGGAGAGAGTACTTGTAACAAAATCATCCAGCCCCTGCCTTCCTCTTAAACTCTAGTACCTCCCCGTTTTCTGTACTCGCTGCACTAACCTGTCACTTTCTTTGTGTTTTAACGGCCTTTCTGGTCCCAACTGGCCATAGGATCGCACTTGTTATCTTAGCTCTCAAATATTTTCGGCTCATCATTCCCACAATGAAAGTATTACCGAAGTATAGATATTTAGCCCATTCTTTCAATCAGGCAGCAAGTTAATCTAGTTGTCTCATATGTTTGGATCGATCTATCAATGTGTCACTGTGTGTCTAATTGTCAATCTGAATTTCTGATTATCTACCTGTCTACGCAACTTATCTGTCTATATGTCTATCTATCTATTTATCTATCTATCTATCTTTCTATCCATCCATTTTATCACCAACGTGTATATCATTCTCTCTATCAGTCTATCTATCCGTGCAAATAAGCAGTCATTTAAGGAAACAATCATTTGATTTCTTAATCGATATTTCTATCAACTGAATAGATAAAATAATTAAAGTCTTAATTCATTCAAATTTATTCAATCACTTAGGACTCCTTCAGTCAAATAAACAAGTTAGAGGTTGCGGTAGAGAATAGAAAAAATTTCTCGCTTAGCAACATTTCTATCAGTCAGTAAATCAATCAGTCAGGAAAACAATAAGTCAGGAAAACAATATGTCAGAAAAACAATAAGTCAGGAAATCAATCAGTCAGTAAATCAATCAGTCAGGAAAACAATAAGTCAGTAAATCAATCAGTCAGGAAATCAATATGTCAGAAAAACAACGAGTCAGGAAAACAATAAGTTGCTGAAATTGCAAATATGTGAGAAATCATTCACAGCGTTCATAAAGTATTCGTGCATGCCTCTAGAAAATCAGGATGAAAATCTGTTTCACACTGAAATACTGTATCTAATAATCTTATTAATAATGTGTTAGTTTGCCATAATGGTTACAATGAATTCTGACCTCAATAATGTATTGGTTGGCCATAATAAATGGTTACAATGAACTTTTATTTTACTTTTGTATCTTTTTAATTTGGGAGTTTTGCGTTTATAAACGTGAAATTTCAAAAACTTTACTGTGACGTTTTTTATATAAAGTCATCACGGAAGCGGGGTGTCCCTTTGCAATCTATGTTATATCTCTTTGCCTAGTTACCTTCCACATACTTCTTTGCAGGTTTTTCTCCGGTTTTGTTTCCTTTCTCGGACCCCAACTTCTCTCTCTAATTTCTTTTTCTCTCTATCTTGACTCTTTCTTTTTGTCTTTACTCACTCTTTTAATGTTCTCTCTCTCTCTGACCATCTCTCTGCTTTCACTTTACATCTCTGTCTCTTTATCTCTCACTCTTTTTCTGCCCTCAGATTTTTTCTACACGCATCTATATCTGTGTTAATCTGTCAGCACTCATTTCTCCCTCTCCTTAATGATATCCCTCTCTCACACATCTCTCTTTCTTCCGCTTTTAGTTCTCTCTCTCTCTCTCTCTCTCTCTCTCTCTCTCTCTCTCTCTCTCAAAGACATATTACACCCTTCTTGCAGTAATCACGTCATATGTTTCTCCCCATTAGTATTTTTCTTTCTCCTTTTCCATTATCTCTCTCGCTCTCTCTGTTTCTCTTTTTTCCTCCGAATTCTCTCTTCGTAAATATATGTCTGTCAATTTCTCTCTCTTTTACTCTCTCTAGTTATGTCTCTCTGACTTACATTCATACACACGTACACAAAAACACACATTCTTGCAAAATCGTTCTACACCCCACTCATCGCCGAATTTATTTGTCATTTACATACCCCTCCTTCTTTCTCTTCATCACTTTCTCCTTTCTATTTCTCTCCCACTTCCTCTCTCTCTCTCCCCTCCCTCCCTCTCTCTCTCTCATTCTTCGCCTTAAAATACTTCTTTTTTAAACACCCTTTTTTTTCGCTGTATTAATCTGTCACTCACGCCTCTGTCACTCACGCCTGTCAGTCTGTGGAGCTTTTCAGTTTCAAAAAAAAAAAGAAGAAATGAAGAAGCAAGGGTGGGGGGGGAGACCAAACCAATCGCTTCTTCGAGGTGGTGACGTCATTATTTCCGGAGTCGGAAACCGAGCGAGTAACTTTGGCAGTTGATTCCGACCCATAAACTCTTAGAGATGGGAGTTCATTCGATCGACAGGACGAAAAAGTAGCCCGAGAGTTACCCTGGCCAGCCCTTTTCGTATCGGACACTTCCATTGTAAGTTGCGAAGGGAGGGAGGGTTTCGACCTTCCTTCGTTGACTGGCAGGAGGGGACGAGCGGCAACTGGGTTAATAATGATAATCGACAAATATTTGTTACGCATGAGCGGCGTGCCTCCTGCGGCTTCACTCTGGATACCTGCAACAAATTTGTTCCCGTGGTAACAGGTATGACACCGACTCGGGCCAGACTTTATGAACGCCCCGGTTTTACTTTCGGTTTCGTTCGAAGTGACGCGAAAAGAAACAAAAAACAACAAAAATAAACGACGTCCGCGACATGACGAGTGCACACAAGTGGTTTAGTGTCACTTCTTTCTCTTATGTCAAATGGCTTTAGAATTTCCGTCTATCTCCAAAATAACGCCGTGTTTATCTCTCAACAAATGGCTTTAGAATTTCCGTCTATCTCTATGGTAATGCCGTGTTTATCTCTCAACAAATGGCTTTAGAATTTCCGTCTATCTCTATGGTAACGCCGTGTTTATCTCTCAACAAATGGCTTTAGAATTTCCATCTATCTCTATGGTAACGGCGTGTTTAACTCACAGCTAATGGCTTTAGAATTTTCGTCTATCTCTATGGTAACGCCGTGTTTCTCTCACAACTAATGCGAAGTGGAAGAGGCGCAAATAAGAATTATTAGTTATCACCTTTCAAAATCTTCTTGGCTTCCATAATTTTAATTGTGTAAAATACAAATAGTTTTAAACTTCTCTGAAGAGAAGGGACCTTATTCGCTCTAAATCTAGAATAGCATAATAATCATTAGGGTTTATTTTAAATAAAGGTGAATCAATTTGTTAACCTAACACTCGCTGTATAGTCTAGAGTTAACCAACTTACTTTTTACAATTATATTATACTGTTTAATATTACAAATTTTGCCCGTTACAAACGTTAAATTTGTTGTCTGTCTAACACGTTTGATTATATCGAAATTATCAATTTCAAATAGAACTCATTTTCTTGTCATTATGTCATCATTGTCAGCACTACCTATATTATTATTATTATTATTATTATTATTATTATTCAGCCTCTTTCCACGACATCTGTTTGACTGTCGGTTGTGATCCAAGATTCTGGGAGATCCAAGGTTTTACGGAGGATGTGGGCGCTTCCGAGGAGCGCTGCTTTGATTAGTGGAGCGAGTCTGTGCTTTCCAGGGAGTTTATTCAGGTAGCCTTCCAATTCAGATGTTATGTTCCCCAAGGTTCCTATCACTATAGGTATCACTTCTGTTTTTACATTCCACAGTCTCTGAATTTCTAAACTGAGGTCTTGGTATTTTACTATTTTTTCTCTTTCTTTTGTTTTTATGTTTCTATCACTTGGAACAGCGACATCAATGATTGTTGCTGTTCTGTTGGACTTATTGAGAACTACAATGTCTGGTCTTCGTGCAGGAATCACCCGGTCTGTTCTTATCTCGAAGTCCAAGTATTTTTACTTCTTCTGTTTCGGTGACTGCTTCTGGTTGGTGCATCTATGCTCTTTCTGGGGTTTTTATGCCATTCCACGACTTCTGTTTGTCGGTTGTGAACCAAGGTCTCGGAATCTTACCAAGATTCTGGGAGATCTAAGGTTTTACGGATATGTGGGCACTTCCGAGGAACGCTGCTTTTTAGAGCGGGGCAAATCTGTGGTTTCCAGGGAGTTTATTCAAATAGCCTTCCAATTCGGATTTTATGTTCCCCAAGGCTCCGATCACTATAGGTATCAATTCTGCTTTTTAATAATTATTAATTGTTATTATTATCTTTATTATTATTATTATTATTGATTGTATACTTTTAGGATTGTAATAAATAGCAATAATAGTATTCGTACACCATATCAATACTAATATTATTATGACGATGTTGATGATGATTTTGAAAGTGCGGTTGTCTTTAAGAAACTTTAATTCAAGACATGAAAATGAAACAAATAATTTAGTTGTGATTATAAGTAATTTTTATTTAGTTCCTTTTCCTTCTTACCTATCTTTGTCTTTTTCTCTTTGGTGCTTCTTTTGCTGTTTTGATTTTGGTGTTTGTTATTAGTGTTCTTTTGGATTTTGTTTGCTTTTTCTTTAATTATCTTTTGTTTCTCATTCTTCAAATTACTAAACTTAATGGAGAAATTATATTTGTGCTTGTTTTATGGGACATAATATGCATCTTATCTCTAGACGAATATTTCATAATGACGAATTAATTACTTAAGTAGACAATACGCTTTATATTTAGCCAGTTGTTACTTCAGACCACAATATGTTGAACATCCATTTATTTATAGGTTGTGAGTAATAAAACAAATGTTGAAGAAAAACGAACGCTTCAATAAAGTAAATGTCAGATGTCCATTTAACTGGCAGGAAGGAGGAATTTGTCATAGTCGATGTGAATGTGTTCACGTAAGAGCATGTATGTGTGTATGTGTGTGTGTATGTGTGTGTGTGTGTGTGTGTGTGTGTGTGTGTGTGTGTGTGTGTATGTGACTGTGTGTAGTTGTTATTCGTGCAATTTACTCCTTTAATGCTTAGTTAGAAAATGTCATTTAAGAATGAGTTACCCGTTTCCTGAATCGAAACAGAACAAAGTGCCTTCGACCTTTACGCCCACCTATTCCAAATAAAAGCACAAGACATATTAGGCGCCTTATCTATTTTTAGTAGGGCTACCCATTTTAACGACTAATCTTCCGATTAATCGCTAAGAAATTTTAGCGATTAATTTATTTCATGACGATTTAATTTCAACTAATTTTCTTACTTACTTACTAAAGCAATGCCCATATATTTAGTTGCACCGGAAGTTTTTATTTGTTATTATTTTTTACTGCCGAAATGGCCGATTCTAGAAGAAAGATTATAAAACGAATAAAGGTAAATTGCGTGTCAATTTTGGTTTTAATGTAGACGATTACAACAAAGTTATTAGTGGTGAGAAGGTATACAGTTATACTTGTTTTTTATCTATTAATTAATCGTTAACTGTTGTAAGTTTAATCGTCAAAAAATCATTAATCGTTAACAGCCCTAATTTTTAGTATTTAAAACTGTATCATTTTCTTAGGCTAGATTACCTTCTCTTGCTAGCATTTGAAACTTGCTGACACGGTTCTTGGGAAACAAAGCTTTCCAACTAACACTTGAAAGGTCCAGTATACTATCTTATGGGAGGTAAGTGTCGAAATTTAAATATCCTACATTAACAAAGACTGCAGGACTTTCTGTAACATTTTAACATTTCGCCTCGAAATTCTACCCTAAATTTCTCTTTACCACTTGGCACGACCTTTGTAAGAGAGGGTTTCATTTGAACAATTTTATTGTTCGTTAGTAGGTCACAGTTAATATTTCAGGGTGGGATGAAGGGGAGTCCTCCGTATTGAAAATGTCTAACATTAACAAACACAGATTGTTTGTCTGTCTGTTCACAACTTTCGTCACTAATAAACAACACTGGTATTCACAGCTTGCATCAATCAAAATATTCGACGCGAGGAGCAGTCAAATGCATTAGTTGTGAGCGATAAAGGGGATGGAGATAATTACTATACAGTCACAGAGTGGGTAAATTTGTTGTTGAATGTAAGCATTCTTGAAATATATCTATTTATAACACGACACTAACGACACCTGTTTGAGAGATTGGTTTGGGTGGGGTTCTTTAAAAACTGAAATTGTCTATCGGTGATTTGAATAAGGCGACGTTGTGAGGAGTTTGGGGTCGAGTGTTGGCTTTGTTTTCTGTTTGAAAGGTCCGTCAGAGAGAACAAACATGTGTGACTGCCTGTAATTAAATGTTAAAATATTCTAATTCATTACTAATAAATGACAAGAATGCTTGGTGGTCGAGTTATTCTTTTCAGCACTTAAGACAGTCATATTCTAGACAGGTTGCTTGGTTTTCTTTCATTGTTTCAATTGTCTGTCGCTCACGGTATGCAGTGACGTTTAACCATTTGGCACGTTTAAAATATCCGGCGGCGTTCAAACACGAAGCTGCAAGACTTTTTTTCAATATTTAAAATATCCACTGCAATAAGCAAAATACAGAGATTTTAAGGAATTAAGATTTTAAATATATTCTCTGTGTAAAAAAAATATGTGTACTTAGCTTTAATTAACACTTACACATTTTGTTCAATGTCTGCATTTCGATTTGTTAAACTTAGTTTTACCATTCATGTGTTATATTTCTTGTTAAATATCTGTATTGTAATTTGTTAATGTTACTGTAATATTTATGAATTATAAAACTTGCTGGTCGTCCCATTGTGTGTGTTTTTTTTTTAACTTTGATGTCTTCATATATTTATAATATATGGTAAGTTTGAAATTAATTTCCTATCTGGAAAGTTTAAAAATGCTATATTTTACTCGATGTTATTTTACTTTAAAAAGTGTGTAAATTGTATCGTTGCAAAAGATTAAATCTGATAAGTGAAATTAATCAATTTGGTGTCAACTGTAAATCATATCAGGATTTAATTATTGTCACATTTGCTTGCGCTTTACTGATTTTGGGTTTGGGTTTTTTTTCTAAAGCATCGGCCTTTACGAAGAGAACTGAAACACATTCAAGGGAAGGTTCATCTTCTCCGAAAGGCTTCTTGTAATTCGGTCCCAAGGGATTTATTCATCAGTATGCAGTCCATTAGCAGAAAACCGTCCTTTCTCATTAAGGACATTCTGTCGTCTAGCACATCTACAAAATCACCTTCCACAGAGAAGCCAGTACGCCAACATCAGCACAATACCAACGTATTGATAAGGACTCCGAGTTACCGAGATTCGAACCATTCCAAGTTCGTGAAAGAATCTCGAAAACACCACGTACAACGAAATCGTTTCTCCCCGTCGCCTACGCCATCATCAAGAGCTTCGAAGCCACAAATGTCGCCATCGTTGTCACCTACGTCATCATCGCCTTCCAGTGAAATTGTCCCGATGACCCATAATCATCTGAGCAGAGTGACCGTACCTTACCTTTCTTATCCGACTCCAACATTTGGACAGTACCTGGGAGCGTTTGCTGGAGTTCGGGCCTCTCCATTTTATTTGCCAAGAGGTAAAGTGTTATTTATTTATTTATTTCTGTTCTTCTATCCGATTGTGATTATTTCTGTGTCTTTTCTTCCTTTCTGCCTTTCATTCCTTCTAACGATTTTTTTTTCTATATTTCTTTATACTTTTCTTTCTGTCCTTCCTTCTTTCATTATTTCTGCCTCTTTCTCTTCGTTTTCTTTTTATAAATTTCTTTCCTCTCCTTTTTGTTTCTTTCTTTCTTTTTTCTTTCTTTCTTTCTTTCTTTTTTTCTTTCTTTCTTTCTGTATTTATTTATTTATGTTATATGCCGCTCAACTTCATTGCTTTTACACATTTTTGCATCTTTCTGTTTTTCTTTCCTTTTTTATTAGTGAGTGTTTTTTTTTTTTTAAATCATTCATTTTTCGCTTTTTTTTTCTTGTTCTGTATGTGTCCATCTTGTACCTGCGCATGCGTTGTACAATTCCCCCTCCCCTGTATGTTTGTGTGTGTGTGTGTGTGTGTGTGTGTGTGTGTGTGTGTGTGTGTGTGTGTGTGTGTGTGTGAGTGTGTGTGTGCATGAGTCATCGTATGCAGTCTTCCGGCTTCATCAAAGCCGTGGCCATTTCCCAGAATTCAGACATCGTTAGTAAACAATAAATTTGACTCTATTAAAGTTGACGAATTATAATTATTATTGAATAAGAAATCTCAATTAATCTGCTGGAGTTTAATAAGTTAATTCACTTGAAGGCAGCTCAGTGTATTTGTTGAGACTAACAGTACAGTTGAATGCGTAATTCAATATCTGTTAGCTCTGGCAAATTCTAAAGACATTGCAGGGCATCTCCTAGCACTGAACAATTTAATAGACGATTATGAGGTTTCTAATGTAAATGTAAATACTTCACTTTATATACCATTATATGTAGTGTGCTGACTAAAATCAAATTCTGTACAAAGCTCATCTTATAGTAAATTAAGTCATGTATTTTAACTTTATTTCAGTGAATCGCTTATTATTGCTCACCGAGGCATTTATATTCTGATAATATTGGTGCAGAGCATTGCTCATTGAGGCATTTATATTCTGATAAAAATTGGTGCAGAGCATTGCTCATTGAGGCATTTATATTCTGATAATAGTTGTGCAGAGTGTTGCTGGTTAACATTCGCAAATGAAACTTTCTGAAGAATATAGTTTGTTTGGTGACAAAGGCACTCAAATCATAGCACATAGTATTTAGTGATACAACTGTAGCGATTAGACGAAGGTCTTGTTGTCCATCATGACTTCAAATAAGTTATCTTACCCCACGTTGGTACCAACTGTGATTCTTAAATTTTAAAAAAGTCCGGAAACTTCATTTTTTTATTTTGCTTAATGGCTTCTGAAATAGAAGAATACCAATAAATTGTTCCCCGTTATTGACTTTTATATAATTAATTGCAAATAAAATAGTATTTTTTTTCTCATTGCTTTACGGTGGTGTGTTTCTGAAACAGTCTTACATCGGACATAAACAGTGCAAACACGGTTATATACGGTCGCAGTCTAGACACACCAGAAACCGAAAAAAAAGAAAGAAACTGACCAAGAGCGCGTGCAGCTCTCGGCAGATTGTAGCTTAAAATAAAAACCAGCTGAATGAGATAGAAAGTTTTATTACATTCTTTTCATTTTCATACCTTACTACTTATC
Source organism: Sinotaia quadrata (assembly GCA_028829895.1). Taxonomy (NCBI): domain Eukaryota; kingdom Metazoa; phylum Mollusca; class Gastropoda; order Architaenioglossa; family Viviparidae; genus Sinotaia; species Sinotaia quadrata. The sequence goes on from CM054179.1 coordinate 112,646,789, forward strand.
TGTGACATTTGGGTGTAAGCGAGCAAGCAAGAAAAATAGAAAGAAGGAAAGAAAAAAGAAAGAAGGAAAGGAAAAAGAAAGAAAGAAAAAAAAGAAAAAAAAAGAAAGAAAGAAAGAAAGAAAGTAAGAAAGAAAGAAAGAAAGAAAGAAAGAAAGAAAGAAAGAAAGAAAGAAAGAAAGAAAGAAAGAAAGAAAGAAAGAAAAAAGAAAGAAAGAAAGAAAGAAAGAAAGAAAGAAAGAAAGAATCTATGGATGGATGGATTGATGGATAAGTATTAAAAGGAATTAATTCTAATAAACATATGAAAAACGAAGGAATTTTACAAGAAAATGTAGATAAATAGAAGATATAGAAACACGATATTTACAATTAAAGAAATCATCCATAATTATTTTAAGGGAAGAAAGATAATATTTAAAATTACAAAATTTCGTTAGTAAGTACTTTTCGAATGAATAGCAACTGAATAGAAGAAATTAAGGAGAAGAGGAGAAAGATGCCCTACCACAGCACTGAATGTCGGCAACAATAGACAGACACAGCTGAGCAGATAAATCAAGCTCCACTCAAAGCGAAAACCCTTCTAAGTTTGTAATAGATTGTCCTAACCCCATTTGGCTAGAACAATCTACGTTTACCTAATTATCAGCAAAAACTTTCTCCAGTTTCTAAAATCAGGCGCTTGAAAAACATTTACTGCTTCTTAATTATCGACACATACACACATACAAAAAAAAAATCCACATTCTGCTTTAACTCCAAATGGAGATGAACTTTTTTTCCCCTCTTTTCTCTTTTACCCTGTACATGTGGAAACGTAAAACAAATACATTACAAGCTATAGAAGATGCAGAGAGCGATAAGTAGGCTTTCGAAACAATTAACTCGTGTAAACAAACTTTTTCTTTTCTTCTTCTCTCCCCTGTTCGCTCTCCGGCACGGCCCACACAGACTTGGAAGTCGGAAGCTTGTGCGAAGGAAAGGAAGAGAGAAAGGGGAAGGGAGAGAGAATGACAGTAAAACAGAAGCAGACCGACCTGTACTGAGAGGTAGAGACAGTGAGACAAACAGACAAATGAAGCAAAGAAATCGTGAAAGAGAAACAAAACCAAAGACAGGCAGAGACAACGATATAAACGAACATAGAAAAGTAGTGATGCTAACGCCACCTAGTTATAGACATAGAGAGACAAGCATTAAGAGGTACAGAAACACATGTAGTCGGAGACAGACATAAAGAGATACAGAAACACGTGTACTCGAAGACAGACAGACATACAGAGGTACAGAAACACATGTAGTCACATGTAGACAGACATAGAGAGACAGACATAAAGAGATACACAAACACATGTAGTCGGAGACAGATAAGCTGACACACTAATAGGAGCAATAGAGAAATAGCAAAAGAGAGAAATGGTAGCATGCAAAAGATTGCAGGCTGTTAGGTCACAGAACAAGTGTCTCAATAGATACAGAGAATCGAGGGCTAAGAGTGAAAGGCTTAGGTGAAGAAATAAGAATATAGAATGAAACTAAACAAAAATACGTAACGAAACGAGTCAAAGACATACAAACAAACGACAAAGTAAGAATAGAGTAATATTGCTTAAAAGATCAACGTCGGATAGATAGATAGATAGATAGATAGATAGATAGATAGATAGATAGATAGATAGATAGATAGATAGATAGATAGATAGATAGATAGATAGATAGATAGATAGATAGATAGATAGATAGATAGATAGATAGATAGATAGAAACATATACAGTTATGTAACCGAATACAGAGGTGGGATTTAGAGATTAAATAGAGGAATGCTTGATATGTGAACAAATAGGGAGATAAAAGAAAGACAACTAGAACGGTGTAAGCGATGCAGAGATGAAAGAAGGTTGAAAAGATGAAAGAAATATTATTGAAGAGATGGAGCGAGAAAGAAAGCTAGTTGCCTTCAGAGTCTCGTGTTATTTTAAGTTATAGAAGGGTGTACCATTATAATTATCGTCAAACTGAATAGTGTGTACCATTATCGTCAAACTGAATAGTGTGTACCATTATCGTCAAACTGAATAGTGTGTACCATAATCGTCAAACCGAATAGTGTGTACCATCATAGTCAAACTGAAGTCAATGAGTACATTGTAATCAAACATAATTATCGACACATAGCTGTGCTGCAGTAATGTGTAACGCACGCACATTAATCTAAATTATAAATAAGCTGAAGTAGTGTACGTTACCAAATAATTATGATTCACTCACTTTTGAATATTATCGAATAATGCACAGTCAGACACGATTATCTAGCTAGTTTCCAAAAGAGTATACATTCATACACGATTGTAGATGTAGCATGCATTATATATATATATATATATATATATATATATATATATATATAAGATTAACTAATATTAATAATCAACGATTTTAAATAGACTATTGTTAAAGTGGCGATGTTCAATTAAGAATGCAAGAATGCCTGCCTAAATTGAAAAGCAAAGCTATGTATATACAAAAAGGTAATTACCTGGACTGTAATTTGAATTTGTGATAATAAATAGTCATTGATAATCTAGAGTAAAAAGCGTACAATAATAGCAAAATATTAAGTATAAAGCATACAATAATAGCTAATTATCAAGTATAAAGCGTACAATAATATAATTATCAAGTATAAAGCATACAATAATAGCTAATTATCAAGTATAAAGCGTACAATAATAGCTAATTATCAAGTATAAAGCGTACAATAATATAATTATCAAGTATAAAGCGTACAATAATAGCTAATTATCAAGTATAAAGCGTACAATAATATAATTATCAATTATAAAACGTACAATAATAGCTAATTATCAAGTATAAAGCGTACAATAATATAATTATCAAGTATAAAGCGTACAATAATATAATTATCAAGTATAAAGCGTACAATAATAGCTAATTATCAAGTATAAAGCCTACAGTAATATAATTATCAAGTATACAGCGTACAATAATAGCTAATTATCAAGTAGAAAACGTACAATAATAGCTAATTATCAAGTATAAAGCGTACAATAATAGCTAATTATCAAGTATACAGCGTACAATAATAGCTAATTATCAAGTATAAAGCGTACAATAATAGCTAATTATCAAGTATAAAGCGTACAATAATAGCTAATTATCAAGTATAAAGCGTACAATAATAGCTAATTATCAAGTATAAAGCGTACAATAATTATCCAGATTAAATACCGGAACTGAGGGTCGAATAAAGACTGGAAATTATGGAAAAAATCGTAACTGATATCCAGACTGTTTGAAAAGAATGAATCGCATACATTTTAGGCTGGCCATGGGGTGCCATCTAAAATAAATGCATATAATAATGTAATTTGTGCTTCTGGATAGAATGATAAAATATTTCTTGTTATTGTCTGAAAGAATACATTTACGTCACGGTGTAGGTGGAGTCTTAAGTGCATGCCAAAGCCAAATTGCTGACAAAAATGATAAAAAAATGTTGAATAAGTCAAAGATCGTTAGCTCCCTACAGCTTAATGTGATTTAACTGGTAAGAGTTTGAGCTGTTAGGATAGAATCGTGTGACATTTTCCATTTCAAATCTGATTTCCTGGAAAGCAACAAAGAAAATAGCGTGACGTCCTAAGTGTAAACACATTTGCACAAAGTGTGTAATGTACATGCAATTATAACAAATTTGCATTTTATGCAATCTACTGGACTCAACAAAATCGTACATTCTCAACAACTCGTATGTAAACAAATATTTCAAAGTTGTCATTCACTCGATCTATTGGACTCGTGTGACATTGTATAATTTCAAACATTTGACAGCTTTTACAATCTATTGGACTGTAAACAATCAAACGCAAATATGCATACATCCATATACAAATAAATACATATATTCATATAAACATACACACGTATATACTTTCATACATACATACATACATTCATATATACATACATATAATATACTTTCATACATACATACATTCATGTATACATAAATACATTCATACATACATACGTACATCCATTTTTAAAAAATACATACATATATATATATATATATCATACATATAATGATATATACTTCATGCATACATAATTATATATATAATGCATGAATGAATGCATATTAAATATTAAAAATGCAAATCATCTTTAAGGTGAAGAGGCGCCATCCAATCGGGCTTTTCTTGTTTTATTTCATTTTCGTTTTCAGTTTTATAAGAAAATGTGTTTATAATATTGGTTTAAGTGTCAAAAATTATATAAGAGATTGTGTGTTATAATATTGGTTTGAGCGTCAAAAATTACATAAGAAAACGTATTTATAATATTGGTATGGGTGTCAAAAATTATACAAGAAAAATTATTTATAATATTGGTTTGAGTGTCAAAAATTACATAAGAAAACGTATTTATAATATTGGTTTGAGTGTCAAAATTATATAAGAGGTTGTGCTTATAATATTGGCTTGAGCGTCAAAAGTTTTATAAGTGAATGTGCTTATAATATTGGTTTGAGCGTCAAGAGTTTTTATAAGAGACTGTATTTATAATATTGTTTTGAGCATCAAAAGTTATGTAAGAGAATGTGCTTAAAATATTGGCTTGAGCGACAAAAGTTGCCAATCATTGAGCGTTGTCTCCCCATAAAAATATTCAAGATGATTAAGAAGATAAAATGTTGCCGTATTTTTGTTTTAAAAAATAATTAAATGGTCTGAACTCTTTGTCTGTTACTTATTTTCTTCATGACTCCACAATGACAGTTTATATCAATGTATCTGTATGAACAAGTACATAAACATATTTGACTTATTTCACTCAAATTTAAGACATCACTTTAGATAGATAGATAGACAGACAGACAGACAGACAGATAGATAGATAGATAGATAGATAGATAGATAGATAGATAGATAGATAGATAGATAGATAGATAGATAGATAGATAGATAGATAGATAGATAGATAGATAGATAGACAGCTTGATTGACTTTGGAGCCTCTTAAAGAGTACAGCTCTTGTGTTTCTTTCTTAGTTTACTTAACCAACTGTTCCAGTTTTAATTTATTTTTCTTGTGGTTTTTTTATTTTCTTTTATTAGCTGTGTTTAATTCGTTTGTTTTCGGGTGAGGGGGTGTTCTGGAGGAGGTAAGTGCAGTTTTGGGTTTTCCCCTTTTTAATTTTCTTCTCTTGTTGTGGGGGTTGTTGTTATTTGTTGTTGATTTGTTTCTCTCGTGTGTTTTTGTTTCTTTTCTTTTTCGCTGCTCATGCTTGTTTTGGTTAGGTTTTATTCTTTTTTCTTTAAGGAGATCTTTTTTTCACGTGACGTATTGGTCTTTTAGGTGCGTTTGTTCATTGCAGTTTTTTTTTCTTTTGTTTCATCGCACCATTATTTGCGGCAGCACGGTTACAGTAAGCTAAGCCCAGTCAAAGTCAAATAAACACACTTTTCTCTCCTCAACGGGAGACAAGCTTTTAAAGGGAGCTCATTAGAGAACGTCTGCATGACGGTAAAGGCCTCCCGTTTAATCCTGGATATTTTCTTTTTTGTCAAGCTCAATTAGAAGCGAGTTCCAATGCCACAATTCTCGTGGGTTCGCTTTCGCTTTTCTTGTAGAGGAGATTTCTAATGCCATCGTGTGATGACGAAACGTCTGAAATGGTTACTTGTTGCAGAGAATATGCAAAGAACGCATATGTCAACTATAAAAACAATTATGCATTCCAGTTCACCCGTAGGTCGCCATTTTGTGATGCAGACATATCACATGCTAAGGTTGACGAGTGGAGCTTGTTGTAATTACCAAGATACAGTATTTCATTGGTGGAGACGGTGGGCAGGGTGTAGGTGTGTGTTTGTCCACGTGTGCATAGGTGTGTGTGTGTCTGTGTATGATTATATTTTCATAAATCCTGTGAAGCAACACTGGTCTACAAATCAGACGAGTGAGTGAGTGAGTGAGTGAGTGAGTGAGTGAGTGAGTGAGTGAGTGAGTGAGTGAGTGAGTGAGTGGGTGAGTGAGTGAGTGAGTGAGTGAGTGAGTGAGTGAGTGAGTGAGTGAGTGAGTGAGTGAGTGAGTGAGTGAGTGAGTGAGTGAGTGAGTGAGTGAGTGGACGTAGAAGTAGATAACGATGAATCAATCGTATCAGTACTTTTTTGGGGGGAGGGGGTGTTGTTTGTTTTGTTTGTAAGTTTCCACACTTTTTTCGGGGGGAGGGGGGGTTGTTTGTTTTGTTTGTAAGTTTCCACACTTTTTTTGTGGATGGGGTGTTGTTTGTTTTGTTTGTAAGTTTCCACACTTTTTCTCCCTTTTTCTTCTCAATTAACTATTTATCTTTGGAGCCATTTCGTGAATAATTTCTTCTTGTTTTGGCTTGATGTTTCTTAATTAATCATAATAAGACATTTCGAATAGAAATCTACTTTTCACGTGTGCTAGTTTCCTAAATTAAATCACTATTTAAATATGTCTGATTAACGCGGATTAATTCAATAAATTGGGGAAAGTGGAAGGTTGGGAGAATATATGTTCCCAGATTTATGTTTGTTTGTGTTAATAATTACAACCTTAACGCGATCAGAATGGTTGCACCATTGCCTCGATAGTGTTGCTTAGACTATCTCAATGTTTGATGGACTATCTACTTGCTTCTTTCCATAGTCTTCATGACTCGATAGCATCATTTAGACTATCTCGATGAGTATTGGACTACTTTGCTTCTTTCAATCGTCTTCGTGAATGAAGAACTATCGTAATGCTTGTACTACTGCCAGTTCTTCTAAGATAGTCTTAATACTTTCAATCTTGTCTTGGTACTTGAGTGATTGTGATACTGTCCTCTGAGTCCTGAGACCGATGACCTACGAGCATTGAGACTGTCGTCGTCTAGCTGCTAGTGGAATAATCACAATTTATCCTTGTACCTCTGCTTCTTGGATGATTTATACTTTCACAACTGTCTCAATCTCGTATCTCGAATGCACTACTGTCTGCAATGTTTGTACGACTGTCGTAATGTTTTGTAAGTTGCAATTCTACAACTGACGACTCTCTCAAAGCTTGTCAGACTGTCTCAATGCTTATAGGATTGTCCCTGTTCTTGTTATGTTTATGCGACTGTCTCAGTGCTTATAGGATTGTCCCTGTTCTTGTTATGTTTATGTGATTCTCTCAATGCTTATATAATTGTCTCTATCTTTTGTGTTTTTGCGACTGTCTCAATGTTTGCATTTCTGTCCAAATGTTTGCTCCACTATTTCCACGTTATTAACGAGTCTCAATACCTTGCGTGACTATCCCCATGCATGCTGGTTTGCCTCAATGTTCCCGCAATTGCCTCAATGCTTGTTGGACAATCTCAATGTTTACATAACTGCCTCAGTGCGTGTCAGATTGTCCCGATGTTCGTACACCCGTGCCAATGTGTGGACAATTGTCTCGGCTCTCGCACGAGTGATTTCGATGCTTTGAAGGTTGTCCTCCTTGATCAAAAGTAGTTATTGCTTCTGCCGTCTGATCCCACCCACCAAGCGGAGCGCCATTTTCGAGTGAAAAGTTTATTTTGGGGACAGCCTACCCCAACAACCCACTCCGTGAGCGCGTCCTCATTACGAAAATACTCACGACCGTTAACAAAAGAAAAGGGCGCTGTTTATAAACACTATGTCGGGCATGACACTGATTTCCCGGAAGTGGGCAAAGCCGACCAATTAGCTGTCATCGGGGGATGGTTTGGTGCGGAGTTAACCTTTGGAAAAGAGGATGGGTTGTCTAGGCGATCCAATGTAGCTGTGTATTGTTTCAGGATCTTTTTTAAAAAATAAAAGTAAAGTGTTTGCTCTTCTTTGCCACAAAATTGTATTTATGGGTTTGTGGTTCCGGTATTCCGATGGAGTAAAAAAAAGTATTTTAAATATTCAAAATTGAGACCTTTAGTAGCATAATAAGGTTCGTCATGCAAAAGTGTAATAGTTATACTAATATCAATTAGAGTATTTGAATTTGAAAAGCAAAACCACGTAAGGAAACTAGAACTGAGAGTGTTTTATACTTTGTGATATTCTTTCAGTTGTCAATCGATAGAAACTGGGGAGTTTGGGGGCGCGTGGCTTATATTTTTTCCCAAAAAACTGCGCAGTATCTCAGTGACCTTGGGCAGTCGACGACGTGCAAACTGCCCTCACGTTGTTGCTATTTATTTCTCCAGATAGTCAATTTTCAAACATACACTAAATGCTTGTTTAGAATACCTCTTCTTTCATTTTATCCTATATTAAGAAAAGTTTCTATTCAGACTGAATTAGTAATTACCAAGCAGTCCCCACTGTATCTAATTGTCGTTCTTGTATCTTAATTATATGAAGACTAAACGTTAGAACGGAAGCCTTAAACATGTTTGTTTCCACAATGGATATTGCGATTGAGTTATGTACCTTGGAATTACTCTGTTTATCTTCCACCTCCAGTAGTTTCTGCCAGTACTTCAAAAACTTATGTTTACTAAATGAATGCTTGTGCGTGTTTGTGTGTGTGTGTGTGTGTGTGAGAGAGAGAGAGAGAGAGAGAGAGAGAGAGAGAGAGAGAGAGAGCGTGTGTGTGTTTGTTTCTAATTTGTCGTGGGCTGATAAGTGTCTGCAGGATGCCAATATATTTATTGAATACCAAGCAATATCTTCAGCAATAAGAATTATTTTTGTGTCTTCGCTAAAGAATAAAATAGAAGTGTGTTTATTATTTTAACGCTGTTCCTCTTATCAATAACTGGTGAGCACCTACAAACAAATTTGATCAGATCTAACAGCCCAGACAAAGCATAAAATATTCAAAATGTATAGTAACTTAAGTAAACAAAAACAATAGCTCTTTACGCTAATTAAACTATTTACAAAAATGTAGCAACATGTTTGCTTATTTGTTAAGATGTAATGCGTGTGGTGCGTTTGGTTGATGTTTACTGAAGATTCTTTTTATTAAAAAAAATTAATTTACTTATTTTGCATAGTTTTTCGACAAAAGTTGTTTATCTGTACCTAAAGTCTCAGCATGAATGCTTTAAGGTCCGAGCTATAATCAAGTTTGGTTCAGCCTAATATGTGGCTTATTAAATAGGTTGTTTATCTTACTAAATGTCATAATCAAGTTTGGTTCAGCCAAATTTGTGACTTATTACATATACTGTTTAGCTTACTAAATGCATATTCAAGTTTGGTTCAGCCTAATTTGTGACTTATTACTTATGCTGTTTAGCGTAGTAATGTCACAATCAAGTGTTTGGTTCAATCTAACTTGTAGCTTACTAAATGTTACTTTTAAAGAGTCAGATGGTAAGTCTTTAAAAGTGTGGTGAGTCTTTAAAAGTGTGGTGAGTCTTTATATAAGTGTGGAGAGTCTTTAAAAGTGTGGTGAGTCTTTAAAAGTGTGGTGAGTCTTTAAAAGTGTGGCAAAATCAAAACTTACTCACGTACGGGGTGGGGCGAGGGTTGACGATTCAAATTTTGGGTGGAGCCCAACGTTTAGATTGATGTAAATGTTTGCCTTATCATTGATGGTTTGGGATTTCTAAATTATTATGGAAAGCTAAATGTTCATTGAGCAAGTAAGCGCTTTTAAAAATTATGCAAATTAAACATTACTTCTTGGTGGTTTGGAATTACAGATTCAATTTTGGAATAACCAAGCTTGTAGCTTGTCAAAATGTAACATATCGTATACTAAACTGTTGGACTTCTCAAAACTTTGTCCAGCCAGCCCAATCACTAGACAGTTTTGTTTAGATCAGAATTTAATAGCCAATGACAAATGTCAATAGATATCTACTGAGGTCAGTCATGAAGAATTCATATTGGTCCTTTTGGTTGAGATTTACCTGCTTTAGAGAAATCTATTGTCTAATCACTTGAATTTGAAGGGGAAAGATGTCTGGTCATGAAAGGAAGCTGTTAGCTTAATGGTGAGTTAACTGATTGTTTGAGAGAGACTGGACTTCATGCATTTTTGCTCTTGATTTTTGTTATACTTGTGTTTATGTATAAATGTATTATATGAGTAGACTATTATTTCTACAATTGTTTGAATTAAATACTCATATATAGTATTCTAAACATTTGACATTGTTAAACTATTATGCTGTAATTATTATGCTGTGTGAATGCATCAGACTAATAAATACTGTTGCAGAAAAGTATAAGTTTCAGCTTAAATGTAACAAAGAATGAAGTTATAAAGCAATCAACTGGAAAACTAGCATTTGTTCCCTGATTATATTTTTACAGGGACAGGCAGTCTTTCTACTCTCTGTGTATGGTTTGTATCTCCTGGTTTACTGATTTATAACTGCTACAACTGAAATAGACATTGGAAGCATTTAGCTCAGCATATAGGGGGTTAAAGGATATAGTACACTCCATTGATGTATTGTATCAATGTATGCTGAGCACATCAGAGAATTTTAATACATATCCACCAAGTGAGAGAGACGAGTGGTGTCTGCTAGAGCATCATTAATAAAATAAATTAAGATTCTCATCACATGCAATTAAGTTTGTATGATTAATTAAATAATAATAATAATAATAATAATAATAATAATAACAACCATTAACTAAGTGGCATTGGCGTCATATCAAGAAATCGTTTTCATTGTAACTGTTATATGTAATTTTAATTTTGATTTAATAAATTTATTGTTAAATTTGTTGACCTTCTTATACGTATTGATAAATGTATACTGGAGAAGAAACTAGGTGGAGGGGGGCTCGCTAAATATAGATCGAATTTGGATTTGTCTTCTCCGTTAGAAAGAAGTTTTCTGAGCTGGCTACTTGAACACTTTACCTTGTCATTTAATTTAGCTAAAAAACCAATTTAACAGGCCAAAGAATCATTACGTTAAAAGTTACATTTACCAAGCCAAAACTTTGGATGAAGTAAATACGTTGTAACTCAAAGTATAAACATCTACATGCCATATGACTCTTAGTCCCTAGCTGCACGATTCGAAATTTGAAAACGAGACTGTCCTGAGGCAGAGCTAATCAAATTGTCACTCATATGCATATAAATGAGTATTCTTTTCAACTATCCATGTTCACTTCAACAACACTCTTATCCTCACACTTTCTCTAACACTCACACACTCACTCTCTCTATTACACACACACACACACACACACACACACACACACACACATACACACACACGCGCGCGCGCACACACACACACACACACACACACACACACACACACACACTTGAAAGTGTGGTACAGAAACGATGCTGAAACAAAATAATAATCATTTACAATTACATGCAATCATTTATCGACCCGCACATGAGAAATAAACACTGACACACATATCACACGCTTGCACGCATATCATAAATATGCTAGCCACTTCTTTTTTTTAATTCTTTTCGCTGGTGGCACTTTTCATGCATTGACCTCTTTGAAGCTCAATTGCTATAAACAATGGGAACATCACTCTTATTCTCCATGTGCTTAAAACCTGGTGGTCGCCCTTTGAAGACTTCTTTTTGCTGGTCGGTTCGGAAGTTAGCTCTTCCTGTAAAACCTTCGCGGAGTGCAGCTGCGAACTATTTAGAATCATCGTCGAGAAATTATTAATTTACCAATCGTTCTTTGAAATATGGTTAGTTTGTTTGTATGACTTGAGTTTGCGTGTAAGAATAGAACTTTCCCTGGAGAGTTCCGAGCGCCATCAGGAGAAGGAAGATGTACATAAGATATGCCTAGCACGCTCGAGGGCGCTATCGACTTGAATGGCCCCTTACTGTTTTATCTCTCTCATGCACACGCTGGTGAATGCATGTTTTGCCGTTCGTCAGTAGAAATGCCACACTCTTCGTTCACCCTTCAATAAAAATATCACACTTCATTCATTCGTCGGTAGAAATGTTGCATTTTGTTCAATCACCATTAGACAAGCCACAGTTTCTTCATTCATCAGTAGGCAAGCCACATGTTTTTCATTCGACAAGCCACAATTTATTCATTCATTATTAGACTAACCACAGTTTGATCATTCATGATTCGACAAGCCACAGTTTATTCATTCATCATTCGACAAGCCAGAATGTGTTTATTCTTCATTGGACAAGCCACACATACTAGGACTTCACTGTCCATTATAAACTTCATGTTTGCTCGACGCAGCGGACATCAAATGAATCTTATACTTTAAGGACAGTTAGTGATGCACTTAAGTCCAGTCAAACGTTTTAGCAAAATTATAAGTCTGCTATTTTATTAAACCGTGAATTATATTAATGGAGGCTAATAGTTTGCTACGGGTGGCTGATAATGAAAAAGCCATATACGGTGACTGATCAACGATACATATGCATATTTCTATCCGAAAAGCCCGAGACTAAAATGCAAGATAATTGCCCCCAGTAGTGTCTATGTTATCGAACTGAATGTCAGTGAGTTTCTTTGCTGTTGTATACCACTGTGTTATTCTATATTAAATACGAATATATTCTATATCGATTGCAGTGGCACTACCTAACAATTCAGTGCTCTTGTCCTTCGGGAGTTTATTTACATAATCACCGTCTGACGTCATCGTTTACAAATGCATAGCCCAGCTGCAATATTTCACAATGAAAATGGTCTCATATTAATTTTCCTTTATAAATAAAATGCAGTCCTAATATGTGTTTACTTTGAGACATCTGCGGTGGATTAAACATAGAACTCGGAAATTCCGTGGACACGAAAAAAAGGGAGGAAATTTGACGATTCACGTCACTACGAGACATCCGGGTCCATTGCACAGTGTAGAGCTCGCTTCCTGTGTCAGTTTCCATGTGTGCTGTCGGCAATATATAAGTGGGCGATCACTTGAGACCTCCATGGTAGCTGAGAGACTTGAAGTCTTGTCGATATTCTCTTTGCTAACTTCAAATTTAATTCTAATCTATTCTTTCTTCCTTTCTTTCTTTCTTTCTTTCTTTCTTTTTCTTCTTTCTTTCTTTTTTCTTTCACTTTCTTTTCCTTTCTTAAAGTATGTTTGCTTCCCTAACAGGTTTCTTGTATTAAAAGTGAATAATATTACTCTTAAAATTTACGAAATTATATTAACTTCTCTGAATATACCATCTTTCTGCGAACAGAGTTTAAATGGTTAAGGAGAATGCAAAGTCCAAGAATTGTAGCTAGTCAACAACCCTCTTACTCCCACCTCACCCCCTTATTTATTCCAGATACTTTGTTTCAGAGTAAATACTGTCTTGACACAAAACTCATATCGGCAATGCCTGTCATTTCGCAGTCAGTCTCAATTCCAACTTTTCTTTACTATTTACTATTCCCATTATCATGCCGGAGATTTCTTCCAATTTTAATACACGGAAAGAAAGATATGTAAGAAATGTAACAAGAATTTAATAATAAATAAAGTGAACAAGTTGTTTTTTAACACTATGCAATGCATTAGAAATTGAGTCAAGTTTATGTAATATTATCGTACAACAAAACAATTATATAGAAATAAAACTATAGCATTCTAATTGTAACTGTAAATTCTAGACATTTCAAGATAACAATTCCATAATCCCTTGTGACGACTTTGTAAATGTTTGTTCTTATAGTCATCATCTTATAAAAATAATCACTACTTACAGCTGTTCTCATTTCCAAGTGAGATCAAGTCAATCTTTTCATCTAAAGTCAATTCAGCGTTCTGAACCACGTCTTCCTTTACAACTACAGTTAGGTGCAAACAGTTTTTAATTAGTTCTTTTTCAGTTTAATGAGTAATAGAAGAACACAATCACATGTCTTCCTTTATAACTACAGTTAGGTACATACACTTTGTTAGTTTTTAATTATTTTTTTTTTAGTTTAATAAGTAATAGACGAACACAATCATAAGGGACAATTACATACAGAAGGGAAGAAAAAAGTAAGACGTTCAACCAAAAATGAATGACCTCGTTTCACCTGCGTTTATTTTGTTCAACAATGTTTAATCTTTACACTAATCGTTATACTGTACACCAAGGTTTATTCTGTTTACCATCGTTTCTTTTTTTAAAAAACTTATTATTATACAAATGATGCGAATAATCACATTGCAAACAACATGAAAAACACTTGCATCTCAGCTCCGAATAAAAACTAATTAACACAAACACATACGCAAAATTATAAATAAGCCAATGCTACACCAAAAATGAAATTTTTACAGATATACTATATTTTATAAACTTACAGAAATTGATGTTTCGCCTAAATAACTTCATCATAACAAACCATTTACTCAGGACAATAATAAATGAAGAACAAAAGTCAGTCCACATGTGAGATGTATTACTCATCTGAAATAGGAATGTTATACTATTGTCAGCGCTCTTTAAAAATTAATAGTTTCACATATATCGTACTGTTTTATATAAATATATAAAACTAATATTATTTAGAGATATATCACATATATCTTTTGCTGTACAAATAGTACCAGAATAAAGATTTTTTTTTTTAATTGACCCTTCCTCCTTTAGAGCTCGAAAGTATGCAAAACTGCATACGTACAAAAGTACAATTAGTGGTGGCAATGTAAAAATAAATTGTGTGCATGCGAGTGTGTGTATGTGTGTTTATTTGTGTGTGCATGAGAGAGAGAGGGGGGGAAGCAAGAAGATAGAAATTAATTTAATAAAATAAAATATTTTCTTGCTAAATTTCTGAAAAATAAAATTAAAGCAAAATGCGCAGGGACCGCAAACGAAGAACGACTAAACATAGGTTATGTAAGTGTTTTCTAGTTATGATTAGATTAATAAACTCTATCAAATATAATTAATAATAATCCTATATTTACCTTTAGACACACAATATAAGAAATATGAAATGGAAATTTTAAGCGCATATAATTAATATACAAATAAAATCTTGAACAAATGAACTCAGAGTGTTTGGTAAGGACAGAGGAAAGAAATGGACGAAAGAAAATATTAAGACGAGATACGTGTAAAAGGACAAAGCTAGAGAAAAGTAAACATGCAACAAAGACAAGCGCTGCAAAGTGTAACACGAATCTGTAAAGGGCGGAGAACTCTCTCGTCCTCAGTGTTTGTAATCGTTCACTGGATGCTTCACACATGTCGGTGAAGGCCGAGCAGTAAACTGTTAGTATCGGGTTTCTCAGCCATTCCAGCCTAATTAGTTCCAGCGGTTGGTAGATATCACACAGATTTCCCTCAGTCGAAGCCCCGATTGTGGTTAAAAAGTGTAAAGATTGTTACGTATTTTAAAAAGTGGGTGCTTGTGTGCGTTAGTGTGTTTGCGTTTCTTCTGTATGTTTGCGCGTGTATCTCATGATTTAGAAGAAAGTAAAATGGACTTAGTTAACTAATGAAAAAGTGGCGGCAGTGCGGGATTGCTGAACAACGAGTAGGTCTTCAGAATGTTTGAACACTTTGTGTTGGAAAGTCAAATAATTATATTAGTCTTTTTGATTGCTTGTTTAATTCCATAGCTGGCTTTTTGCTCAGTTGTTTGATATGAGGATGATTTTATTTTTATTTACGTGTGAACAGTGAGGAAGAAAATATTTCTGCAGTTATGTTAAATACAAAAACAAATAAACAAAGCCGATCTTGAAAGTATTGATCAGTGAGGTGATGTCACGGTTCATATTTACTGTTTTGATTTGATTGAGTGTAGGCGGCGCTTCCGGCTTCCGCCGCTTTCGCGCTTTTTTGGAGAATTATTAATAACATAAATTAATATTCTCATCATTTGTAATTAGTTATGAATGATTAATTAATTAATTAATTAATAACAATCTTAGTCATTAACGAAGTGGCGTTGGCGTCACAAGAGGTAAGATTTTTCAACCAGAATATATGTACTTGGTCTAAGTGTGGGGTTTTCCAGCTTGCCATCTTTCTTACCTTCTTCTTGATATCTTTCTTACCTTCTTCTTGATATCTTTCTTACCTTCTTCTTGATATCTTTCTTACCTTCTTCTTGATATCTTTCTTACCTTCTTCTTGATATCTTTCTTACCTTCTTCTTGATATCTTTCTTACCTTCTTCTTGATATCTTTCTTACCTTCTTCTTGATATCTTCCTTACCTTCTTCTTGATATCTTTCTCAGTGATTGTGATATTACATTGTTGAGGTGTGTCTTTATGCTCATCTTTCAGTTCCTGAATCCATCTGGCTGAGGTATTATGCATATGTGGATTGCTCCAAATGTTTGCCCACAAGGTCTTGGTGTCGTGAATGCTTGACAATTTTCGTTATTCTTACATAGATTTTTATGTAGTATTATTATTATTGTTATTATTATTGTTGTTGTTGTTGTTTTATAGCACCCTTTCCTTGTGAAAACTTAAACACGACATACAACATAGATTTTTATGTAGTATTATTATTATTGTTATTATTATTGTTGTTGTTGTTGTTTTATAGCACCCTTTCCTTGTGAAAACTTAAACACGACATACAACAAAAACAAGATCAAGTATTTTATTAGAAGCTGAATTGTGTATTAATTTTAACTAATACCGTTCTTATATTTTTTCATTATTGTGTCAGCCTATCATCCAATAGACTCGCTTGAACAGCAACAGCGAGATACAGCCTACTCCGTCCCTATTCCCCTCCCAGTCTACATCAGAACGAGATCACCGTCAGGGGTAGACAACTTCGTAAAACCGAAGAAATGCCGGCGAAGCCGGACGGTCTTCACAGAACTGCAACTAATGGGCTTGGAAAAGAGGTTCGATTCTCAAAAGTACTTATCCACACCTGATAGACTTGAGCTAGCAGAGTCTCTGGGTCTCTCTCAGATCCAGGTGAAAACATGGTACCAGAATCGACGGATGAAATGGAAGAAACAAGTAAGTTTAGTTTAGACATTTGATATCGATGCAAAGTGTGATTTCTTCAAAGTTTCAATGCTTTCATTTTGTTTTTAAGCTGTAATAAATAATAATTATTTTAATTTGTCTTGGATCCCGAGTTACAAATGATATGGTTCGTATTTGTTCCTGCAAACTAAACTTTATTTAAACACTAAGGTTTTCTTGTTCTTTGTAATAAGTATTTTTACAAGTCAAACGCCGAAATAGAAATAGTAGAACTATTTAAAGAAAATAAATGCAGTTACCCCTGTAACCAATGTATGTGCGTGCGTGAGTGTATGCTTTGGTGTTCGAGTGTGTGTGTGTGTGTGTGAGAGAGAGAGAGAGAGAGAGAGAGAGAGAGAGAGAGAGAGAGAGAGAGAGAGAGAGAGAGAGAGAGAGAAATTTATCGTACAGTAACACTCTGTTAAACACTTTATCGTTCGACAGGTTTTAATGAAAGGAGGCTCCGAGTCCCCAACCAAACCAAAAGGCAGACCCAAGAAGTCACTCAATGACGAAATCGACGATTGCTCCCCTTGTGACGTGATACATTCTGACGGAGCTACATCACACTTGTCTGACGTCATAGACAGTTTGCCCTCAGAAATCTCATCATCGTCAGACGTTTGTAAAATCACTCTTTCTTCGAGGCTCAACTATGATAAGAGCGACACTGTGTATAAAACAAAGGGCAAGCAATCCAACAGTCCAAATTAATGTGTTGTTGTCCCTGATGAAGTGCAAGCGAAACTTTCAGTGTGAATTTTCAGAACATCTTCAGAACTTTCATTGGTGCCTTAACTTTTCACTGAGACCATTTGCGTTGTTCTTTATTTTTTGTTTTTTTTTAAAAAATCTAATATTTCTACTGTTTTATCTTAAACGATAACTGATCTTTCGCTATTTAAAGGAACAAAGACTCTCCTACGAATCAATGAGTTGTGATTAAACAGTATTAATTGATAAAACAGTACATTAAATTGCCTTTAGTTTATATTCTCATACATATT